>BQNB010148260.1:0-16322 GCA_026074375.1 Tanacetum coccineum | reverse complement strand
AAGAATTTCATAGTAAATTCAAAAAAATTTCAAATAATTGTACTCGGCACCATCTTATAATCCCTCACAAGTTGAGGGGGAGTAATAACATTTTGTCATTTTGTCCCCGAACAGTTAATCAATTGATTTCCAAAATATCAAGGGATTAACATTTTGGATAAGGGGAGAAAATATGATTAACATGGACTTAATGTATATTGACAGAAGTAATCTGTTAGCCTCAATTTGATTAATAAAAACTATTATCAATAACCCAGACTTCAAATAAAGGAAGGTTTATATCTTATCCTCACAACGAGAAAATTAACGTTTCTCGGTCTTGAGCTGTTCTTACAAGACATTCAATGTTTTTAGCTCAAGAAAAAGGATAGTGTACGTTTCAGTGCGCTTACCCTTAACGTTAGAAGAGAAGTCCTCTAACATCTGGTTTTTCAAAAAAGTTGAACATAATTTTTCAAGAATTTCTCGATGACAATTCATAATCTTTCAAAATTGTGTGTTCAACACTCCAACCCTCACAATGTTTTCAAAAGACAACAATTTTTCAATTGGTCCTATTTTTGAGGGGGAGTTTTTCGAAAAACAAAGTTTTAATGTTCTTGGATACATCAACAACGACCATTCTTATGTATTCAAAACATTATCAAAATGTTCCAAACCATTCATGCTGATAATATTTTCTCCCACAGAATTTTCAAGACATATTTTAATCACAAGGTATTTCAAAAACTAAGTGTTTATTATTTAAAATAAGGGGAGAAAATGTATTTAAAATATGATCTAATTGACTCAATGTGCTGAAAAGGTTTTATGGTTCGATCTTATACCCAACAACATCTTAATTTCACGACGAATCTGAAGTCATAAGGTGGTTAGGTTAGGAATCAATCCTATGATCCAACCAGAACCAGAGGATCTACCCAAGGATAATCCAAAGTTAGAAATAGCAGTCCTTAGGTATGATTGGAGATGAATGTATATGGGAATAATGCCGACTAAGATTGAGCTAACACTGGAACAATCACAACAAGGTGTTAGTAATGACGTCTTGGTAAGCATTGAAGGCGTTGAAGAATTAAAAAGAAATGTATGGATAAAGGGTCTAAAGAAAGAAGCCCTCCACACAACTTAAGGCAGAAACCGGGTCAATACATATGCTATCAGAATCACAAGATGATTGCTGGTATTGAAAACGACATCATGGACCCAGTGATGCAATGCACAACCCTTCCCAGCCATTCGAGTTTCTCTTAAAAGAAACTTGTCTCATTTGTCACGGAGATACACACGTTATCTATTGACATCTCATTTCGAGATTGTTGATATTGAATAGGTGGCAATATGCTCCAGCCTCCGAGTACTAAAACCAAAATGCACTAATCGAGTCTAGAGCCAAGAGATCAATCAAAATCTCGTTAGGACACATTCCATTTCAAACACTTGTTGAACATCATCAGGTTCACAAGCTGTTATCAAGAGTCCTACACAATATCATTGTGATATTTGCCAGAACATTCAGAGTGATACTCTTTAGTATTCACAATGACGAATGGAAATCCTTCCAGTGTCATCATCAAACAGCACTGCGGTAGGTGACTTGCGAGATTCTATATGAATCAAACTTATGACAACTGGATATCGATTTGGTCCAGTAAATGAATGACGGTGGTGAATTTGTAAATAAATGACACTCTCGATTGTGTTACAAAAAACTACTTTACGAGTGACACGCTCGATTGTTTTACAATTCATTTTCTCGTTTATCACTAACGTAAACCTGCAGGTCAAACGATGGTAACGACAACCTCAATCCCATTCAACATAGCTTCAATCTTCGGAAGACATACAATATAGATAAAGCTCTAGATTTAAAGACAAAGACTTCCGACTAACTCTGATTTGAAGCTTTCAGATTAATGCAAAAGTATGAGCTTTTGGTCAAAGACTAACAAGATCGCTAAGATGGCAAAGCGTTAAAGACAATGACAAAGCTCAAGTTAAGATAGCAAAGCATGAAGGACAAGTTTACAACAATTAACGAAGACAAAGACCAAGAAACACTCGAAGTTAAATGACAAAAGCAATCTCACTGATCTCATGAAGGAGTGTCATCAATGAACTCACTTCGGGGGAGATTGTTAGCCTCAATTTTATTGAGTCAATAAAGGAAGTTCGTTCCCGTGTTCAAGACCTCACTTCGGGGGAGATTGTTAGCCTCAATTTATTGAGTCGAACAAGGAAGCTCGGTCACTCTACGATGGAGCTTCGGTCTTTAATTAGTTAATGTTGTAACAGGATAATATCGGGAATCGGGCTCGATAGATAATCTAATATTGTATATGTTTTGGGTTTAATCCCAAGCAAAACCCGAGCCCGGGTCCTAGTTAAATATCCCACGCGTCGTAGGGATATATATATATATTTAGATATTTTCTTTTCAGAAAATATCTCATATATATATAGATATTTTCTTTTAGAAAATATCTAGTTTTCATAAATATCTAAATTTCTTTCTCTAGTTTTCTCTCATCTCTCTCTCTCTCTTCTCTCTCACTCTAAACCTTTATCTCTTTTCTTCTTTTCTAGTTTCTAGTGATTGAATCGTGTTATATGAAGTGTTAAATCGGGATCCTACAATTGGTATCAGAGCCTCGCTCGTCAATGTCTCGCTCGTCAGTTCAAGCCTCGCTCGTCAATGTCAAATGGTGTCTGCTGAAAATAACACTTCAGGCCCCGTTCCTTAATGTTAAAATGACGTTTGAACACAGCAGTTCAAGCATCGTTCCTCAATGTTCTAATGATGTTTGAACACAGCAGTTCAAGCCTCGGACATCAATGTATAATGACGTTTGAACACGGCAGTTCAAGCCTCGTTCGTCAATGTCAAATGGTGTCTGCTGAAAATAACACTTCAGGCCCCGTTCCTTAATGTTAAAAAGACATTTGATCGCAGCAGATCAAGCCTCGGTCTTCATGTCAATGACGTCTGTTCACATCAGTTCAGGCCTCGTTCTTCATCAAATGACTTCTGATCATAACCGTTCGGAACTCGGAATTCACGTCTACATCAACGAACCTTCTCTTTTCTTGATTCGTGTTTCGTGTTATGAAGTGAAGTATAAATCGGGAACCTACAATTGGTATCAATTGTTAGCCTCAATTTTATTGAGTCAATAAAGGAAGCTCGTTCCCGTGTTCAAGACCTCACTTCGGGGGAGATTGTTAGCCTCAATTTATTGAGTCGAACAAGGAAGCTCGGTCACTCTACGATGGAGCTTTGGTCTTTAATTAGTTAATGTTGTAACAGTGATATATCCGGGAATCGGGCTCGATAGTTAATTAATATTGTATATGTTTCGGATTAATCCCAACAAACTCGAGCTCGGGTACTAGTTAAATATCCACGCGTCGTAGGGAATATATTTAATATTTATTTAGATATTTTCTTTTCAGAAAAATATTGCATATATATATAGTTATTTTCTTTTAGAAAATTATCTAATTTTATCTTAATATCATAAATATTTTTTTCTTATTCTCTCTCAACTCTTCTCTTCTCTCTCTCTCATTTGACTCTCTCTCCTTCTCTTTTATTGATCGTGTTTAGTGTTATGTATTGAAGTATAATTTGGGAACCTACAATTGGTATCATTGTATTGCCTCACATTTTATTGAAGTCAATAAAGGAAGCTGTTCCCGTGTCAAGACTCACTTCGGGGGAGATTGTTTGCCTCAATTTATTGAGTTCGAACAAGAAGCTCGGTCACTCTACGATGGAGCTTTGGTTTTTAATTAGTTATGTTGTAATAGGATAAGTTTCGGAATCGGGCACTGATAGTTAATCTAATATTGCTATATGTTTGGTTTAATCCCAAACAAAACCCGGGCCCGGGTCCTAAGTTTAATATCCCACGCGTGTAGGATTATATTATTTATATTTAGTATTTTCTTTTCAGAAAATTATCTCATATATATATGATATTTTCCTTTTAGAAAAAATCTAATTTTTTATAATATCAAAAATATTTTTTTTTATTCTCTCTAAACTCTCTCTTTCTCTCTCTCTCTTAATTTTCGACTCTCCTCTACTTCTTTTTCTTGATTTCGTGTTTCGTGTTATGAAGTGAAGTATAAATGGGAACCTTACAACTTGGTATCAATTGTTAGCTTAATTTTTTGAGTCAATAAAGGGAAGCTCGTTCCCGTGTTCAAGACCTCACTTCGGGGGAGATTGTTAGCCTCAATTTATTGAGTCGAACAAGGAAGCTCGGTCACTCTACGATGGAGCTTTGGTCTTTAATTAGTTAATGTGTAAACAGGTTATATGGAATCGGGCTCGATAGTTAATCTAATATTGTATATGTTTCGGGTTTAATCCCAAACAAAACCCGAGCCCGAGTCCTAGTTAAATATCCCACGCGTCGTAGGGATATATATATATATATTTAGATATTTTCTTTTCAGAAAATATCTCATATATTTATAGATATTTTCTTTAGAAAAAATCTAATTTTTCATAATATCTAAATTAATTTTTTTCTTATTCTCTCTCAACTCTTCCTCTCTTTTTCTCTATAATTTCGACTCTCTGCTACTTCTACTTTTCCTTGATTGTGTTAGTAGTTATGAAGTGAAGTATAAATCGGGACTATCAAATTGGTATCAATTGTAGCCGTAATTTTATTGAGCAATAAGAAGTTCTGTTCCCGTGTTAAAGACCTCATTGGGGGAAGATTGTTAGCCTCAATTTATTGAGTCGAACAAGGCGAAGCTCGATCACTCTCGATGGACTTTGGTTTTAATTAGTTAAATGTTTGTAACAGGATAATTTCGGGTCATCAGGGCTAGATAGTGAATCTAATCATTGTATATGTTTCGGTTTTAATCCAAAAAACTCGAGCCCGGGTCCTAGTGAATATTATCCTACGGTCGTAGGATATTATATTTATATATATTTAGATAATTTTCTTTTCAGAAAATATCTCATATATATATAGATATTTTCTTTTAGAAAAAATCTAATTTTTCATAATATCAAAAATATTTTTTTCTTATTCTCTCTCAACTCTCTCTCTTCTCTCTCTCTCTAATTTCGACTCTCTCTCCTTCTCTTTTCTTGATTCGTGTTTCGTGTTATGAAGTGAAGTATAAATCGGGAACCTACAATTGGTATCAATTGTTAGCCTCAATTTTATTGAGTCAATAAAGGAAGCTCGTTCCCGTGTTCAAGACCTCACTTCGGGGGAGATTGTTAGCCTCAATTTATTGAGTCGAATGGAGCGCGGTCACTCTACGATGAGCTTTGGGTCTTTAATTAGTTAATGTTGTAACAGGATAATATCGGGAATCGGGCTCGATAGTTAATCTAATATTGTATATGTTTCGGGTTTAATCCCAAACAAAACCCGAGCCCGGGTCCTAGTTAAATATCCCACGCGTCGTAGGGATATATATATATATATTTAGATATTTTCTTTTCAGAAAATATCTCATATATATATAGATATTTTCTTTTTAGAAAATATCTAATTTTTCATTATATCAAAAATATTTTTTTCTTATTCTCTCTCAAATCTCTCTCTTCTCTCTCTCTCTAAATTTCGTCTCTCTCTCTTCTCTTTTCTTGATTCGTGTTTCGTGTTATGAAGTGAAGTATTAATCGGGAACCTACAATTGGTATCAATTGTTAGCCTCATTTTATTGAGTCAATAAAGGAAGCTCGTTCCCGTGTTCAAGACCTCACTTCGGGGGAGATTGTTAGCCTCAATTTATTGAGTCGAACAAGGAAGCTCGGTCACTCTACGATGGAGCTTTGGTCTTTAATTAGTTAATGTTGTAACAGGATAATATCGGGAATCGGGCTCGATAGTTAATCTAATATTGTATATGTTTCGGGTTTAATCCCAAACAAAACCCGAGCCCGGGTCCTAGTTAAATATCCCACGCGTCGTAGGGATATATATATATATTTAGATATTTTCTTTTCAGAAAATATCTCATATATATATAGATATTTTCTTTTAGAAAATATCTAATTTTTTAATAAATCAAAATATTTTTTTTATTCTATCTGCAACTCTCTCTCTTCTCTCTCTCTCTAATTCGACTCTCTGCTACTTCTCTTTTCTTGATTCGTTTCGTGTTATGAAGTGAAGTTAAACGGGAAACCTTCCAATTGGTATCAATTGTTAGCCTCAATTTTATTGAGTCAATAAAGGAAGCTCGTTCCCGTGTTCAAGACCTCACTTCGGGGGAGATTGTTAGCCTCAATTTATTGAGTCGAACAAGGAAGCTCGGTCACTCTACGATGGAGCTTTGGTCTTTAATTAGTTAATGTTGTAACAGGATAATATCGGGAATCGGGCTCGATAGTTAATCTAATATTGTATATGTTTCGGGTTTAATCCCAAACAAAACCCGAGCCGGGTCCTAGTTAATATCTCTAGCGTCGTAGGATATTATATATATATTTAGATATTTTCTTTTCAGAAAATATCTCTTATAATATAATAGATATTTTCTTTTAGAAAATATCTAATTTTTCATAATATCAAAAATATTTTTTTCTTATTCTCTCTCAACTCTCTCTCTTCTCTCTCTCTTAATTTCGGACTCTCTCTCCTTCTCTTTTCTTGATGCGTGTTTCGTGTTATGAAGTGAAGTTAATCGGGACCTACAATTTGTATCTATTGTTGCCTCAATTTTATTGAGTCAATAAAGGAAGCTCGTTCCCGTGTTCAAGACCTCACTTCGGGGGAGATTGTTAGCCTCAATTTATTGAGTCGAACAAGGAAGCTCGGTCACTCTACGATGGAGCTTTGGTCTTTAATTAGTTAATGTTGTAACAGGATAATATCGGGAATCGGGCTCGATAGTTAATCTAATATTGTATATGTTCGGGTTAAGCCCAAATCAAAAATCGAGCACGGGTCTAGTTAAATATCCACGCGTCGTAGGGGGGGGGGATACTATTTTATATATTTATATTTAGTTATTTTCTTTAAGGAAAATTATCTATATATATATAGATATTTTCTTTTAGAAAATATCTAATTTTTCATAATATCAAAAATATTTTTTTCTTATTCTCTCTCAAATCTCTCTCTTCTCTCTCTCTCTATTTCGTCACTCTCTCTCCTTCTCTTTTCTTGATTCGTGTTTCGTGTTATGAAGTGAAGTATAAATCAGGGAAACCTACAATTGGTATCAATTGTTAGCCTCAATTTTATTGAGTCAATAGAGGAAGCTCGTTCCCGTGTTCAAGACCTCACTTCGGGGGAGGTGTGGGCTAGCCTCAATTTTTTGAGTCGCAACAAGGAAGTGCGGTCACTCTACGATGGAGCTTTGGTCTTTAATTAGTTAATGTTGTAATAGGATAATATCGGAAATCGGGCTCGATAGTTAATCTATATTGATATGTGTTTCGGGTTTTAATCCCAAACAAACCGAGCCGGGTCCTAGTTAAATATTCCCACGCGTCGTAGGGATATTTATATATATTTAGATAGTTTCTTTTCAGAAAATATCTCCATATTATATATAGATTTTTTCTTTTAGAAAAAATTTATTTTTCATAATATCAATAAACTATTTTTTCTTATTCTCTCTCAACTTCTCTCTCTTCTCTTCTCTCTCTAATTTTGACTCTCTCTCCTTCTCTTTTTTTGATTCGTGTTTCGTGTTATGAGTGAGTATACTCGGGAACCTACAATTGGTATCAATTGTTAGCCTCAATTTTATTGAGTCAATAAAGGAAGCTCGGTCCGTGTTCAAAACTCACTTCCAGGGGAGAATGTTTGCCTAATTTATTGAGTTCGAAAAAGGAAGCTAGGTCACTCTTCGAGGGGCTTTGGTCTTTAAATTGGTTAATGCTGTACAGGAATAATATCGGGAATCGGGCTCGTTAGTTATTAATATTGTATATGTTTCGGTTTAATCCAAAACAAAACCCGAGCCGGGTCCTAGTTATAATATCCCAGCGCGTCGTAGGGATTATATTTATATATATATATTTTATTTATATATGATATATATATATTTGATATTTCTCTTTTCAGAAAATATCTTATATATATATAGATATTTTCTTTTAGAAAATATCTAATTTTTCATAATATCAAAAATATTTTTTTCTTATTCTCTCTCAACTCTCTCTCTTCTCTCTCTCTCTCTAATTTCGACTCTCTCTCCTTCTCTTTTCTTGATTCGTGTTTCGTGTTATGAAGTGAAGTATAAATCCGGGGAAACTACAATTGGTATCAATTGTTAGCCTCAATTTTATTGAGTCAATAAAGGAAGCTCGTTCCCGTGTTCAAGACCTCACTTCGGGGGAGATTGTTAGCCTCAATTTATTGAGTCGAACAAGGAAGCTCGGTCACTCTACGATGGAGCTTTGGTCTTTAAGTTTGTTAATGTTGTATCAGGATAGTATACAGGAATCGGCTCGATAGTTAATCAATGTTGTATATTGTTTCGGCGTGTAATCCAACAAAACCGAGCCGTGGGTCCTAGTTAAATATTCCACGCGATAGGGATATATATTACATTTTGTTATTTTCTTTTCAGAAAATATCCTCATTATATATATAGTATTGTATTTTAAGAAAATATCTAATTTTTCATAATATCAAAAATATTTTTTTCTTATTCTCTCTCAACTCTCTCTCTTCTCTCTCTCTAATTTCGACTCTCTCTCCTTCTCTTTTCTTGATTCGTGTTTCGTGTTATGAAGTGAAGTATAAATCGGGAACCTACAATTGGTATCAATTGTTAGCCTCAATTTTATTGAGTCAATAAAGGAAGCTCGTTCCCGTGTTCAAGACCTCACTTCGGGGGAGATTGTTAGCCTCAATTTATTGAGTCGAACAAGGAAGCTCGGTCACTCTACGATGGAGCTTCGGTCTTTAATTAGTTAATGTTGTAACAGGATAATATCGGGAATCGGGCTCGATAGTTAATTCTAATTATGTGTTTTGTTTCGAGGTTTAATCCCAAAAAAACAAAAACCCAGCCGGGTTCTATTTAAAGACAAAGACTTCCGCTAACTCTGATTTAAAGCTTTCAAGATAATGCAAAAGTATGAGCATGTTGGTCAAAGACATAAGATCGCAAGATGGCAAAGACGATAAAGACAATGACAAAGGCTCAAAGTCAAGATCGCAAAGCATGAAGGAACAAGCCTACAACAAATAACGAAGACAAAGACCAAGAACACTCGAGCTTAAACGACAAAAGCAATCTCACTGATCTCATGAAGGAGTGTCATCAATGAACTCACTTCGGGGGAGATTGTTAGCCTCAATTTTATTGAGTCAATAAAGGAAGCTCGTTCCCGTGTTCAAGACCTCACTTCGGGGGAGATTGTTAGCCTCAATTTATTGAGTCGAACAAGGAAGCTCGGTCACTCTACGATGGAGCTTCGGTCTTTATTTAGTTAACGTTGTAATAAGATAATATCGGGAATCGGGCTCGATAGATAATCTAATATTGTATATGTTTTGGGTTTAATCCCAAGCAAAACCCAAGCCCGGGTCCTAGTTAAATATCCCACGCGTCGTAGGGATATATATATATTTAGATATTTTCTTTTCAGAAAATATCTCATATATATATAGATATTTTCTTTTAGAAAATATCTAGTTTTCATAAATATCTAAATTTCTTTCTCTAGTTTTCTCTCATCTCTCTCTCTCTTCTCTCTCACTCTAAACCTTTATCTCTTTTCTTCTTTTCTAGTTTCTAGTGATTGAATCGTGTTATATGAAGTGTTAAATCGGGATCCTACAAAGTTACTTCATCATCACTATTGTAAAGGGTAATTATTCCATCAAACCATCTTGCTTTAATTCCAACTTCTCTTAAGAACGGTTCGCCATCGCCCATTCCTTCATCACGATAAGCATCCATATTTTCCTAAAATGCAAATTCAGTCTCAACAGAAAAGGTTCCAATAAAAATAGGAACATTCATTAAGGTTCCTATATCATTATCCCCTTTGTACACCATCTTATCTTTCATTATAGAGTTGTGAAACTTTTTGGACATCACATTGACGTACAATAATGGGAAGAAGTTGACGTGAGTAAATTCAAATCCTATCATGCATGAAAACTTTAAGTTGCGGGCACAGTTTATGTGGATTTTCTTATCATTGTTGCAATAACTAGGGTAATCATCAATTCCAGTATCAAGATCTTCATACCTAGTTCTAAATTCCTCAATTACCTCACCTTCCTTAATGGTGGGCATTAAAACATCACCTTGATTTCTCCTAAGCTTAAATGGTTCTTTTAGATCATTTAGTTCAATGTAATCTTCCAAGAAAGGGTCTAATGATCTATTTAACACCAGTCTCTCTCCCATAAGCCTAGCTTCTAAATCAAGTTCCATTCTTTCTCTCAAACTTAGCATGTAGACCCTCTTAATTAAACTACTAGCAGGTTTAACACTTGTGAAAATAATCTTTTCTTACCCGACCCTTAAAGTAATCTTTCTTTTATAAATATCAATCTTAGCACGGGCGATAGACAAAAATGATCTTCCGAGGATCAAGGGCACTTTGATATCCTCGGGCATATCAAGAATTATAAAGTCTACGGGGAAAGTAAATTTACCAATTCTTACCAGTACATTTTCAGCATTTCCTTTTGGATATTTCACTGTCTTATCTGCTAATTTGACTATCAACTTAGTGTGAGCTAATTCGCCTAATCCTAAGTTAAGGTAGGTTAAGAGAGGCATAACACTAACGCTGGCTCCTAAGTCAACAAGGGCATTATCAAAACAAACATTATTAATATAGCAAGGTAAAGTGAAACTCCCTGGGTCTTTCTCCTTTTGGGGTATGGTGTCATTGATATGTGAAGCTCCATAAGCTTCTGCAAATTTTTGGTCCATAGTTCCCATCTTCTTCAAGAGTTTTTCCTTCCTCTTTGAGTGGGCAATCTTTAGTATAATGGGGTCCTTTGCATTGTTTACATCCTACTTAAGCAGCATAACCTTTTTCATTTACCTTTTTGATTTATCTTCCAAGATTGTTCAGTTGTGCTTGTATTGCTGCTAATCCATCAAAAGTTTTAGTACTTCTAACTCTTGATGTTCCATTGTGCCATTTTTGAGAGTATTTAACCATTTGTCGAGTTGGAACCTCTTGAATCATGAATTTGTCGAGTTGGAACATCCAATCTATTATAGAACAAGACTACCTCCTGCATCTCCGTTAAATAGTGTTGATGACACTTCATCAATAGCTCTTTAAATCGTTCCCAGGCTTGATAAAGGTTTTCGTCTGGTTCTTGTTAAAAGTTGTTGATTTCCTCCATTTTCTTTGTAGTACGAGCAGGTGGGCAATATTTGCTAAGAAACTTAGTCTTTAGATCTTCCCAGGTTGTAATCGAACCAGTTAGTTTGTTTCTTAGCCAACGACGTGCGGCTCAGGTTAGGGACATGGGGAAGGCTCTAAGAATCACTTGGTCTATAGTAATATTAGGAATGTGAAATAAATCCACGATCTCAAGAACTTTCTTAATGTGTTCGTTCGCATCTTCATGATCCGAACCACTGAAGGTGTTAGTACGTAGTTCCTTGAGAAATTGGCCCTTTAGTTCAAAGTTATCTGTGTCTTCAATTTTAGGCCTAACAACTCCCAATCCATAGTCAGCTTGGGTCTTGCTCATGTATTGCTCCATAGGTTCTGCCATTGTTTTCGCAACTTTTTCCTCCGAGTATTCTTGGTCAGAAAGTAAATTGAAATCGGGCGATCTTAATTTGTCAAGACTTAGAGTCTTAAAGTGTCTCCTAGATGATCGAAATTCTTGTTCAAGTTCTTTGTAAGGTGTGAATAGTTTGTTAGTTGAACTCCTTGTCAAGCACTACCTGAAACAAGGGAAAAACAATCAGTAGGATGGGCTCTTTTATGATAGAAAAAATTTAGCACGGAAATTAGATATGAAAACTTAGGTTTTGCTTCTATTACAGATGATCGATACGCCGTATCCAATGGAAGTGTATACGCCATATTAATCAATTGAATCTAATACGTTGTATTGGATAGAAAGTTGGATACACCGTATCCAATGGAAGTGGATACACCGTATTTAGTTATCGACCAGAACAGTGTATTAAGAAAAACAATTAAATACGCAAACAATTAAACACACATAAATACAAGCAAACAATTAAACTAACAAATATACAAAAATATACAGAATATATAAGAATATACACTAATCTAATTTACACTACTCCTAAGGGTTAGATCTAATCTAATGTTAAAAAACAAAATATCAAATAAAAATCAAGATTAATTTTCACTCCCCGGCAGCGGCGCCAAAAACTTGATGCGATCATTGTGTGGTATATATTTAAGATGTTTCAAGTTTTAAATTTATATTTTTCCGACTTAACCAAAAACGCCACTTTAACGAGCAGTGTACCCGGTCGGTGGTAAATTCGTGGTAAGTAGGGTGTCGAACACTTGAAGCGAGGTTAAATCTCTTAATTTATTTATATTTTGGTTATCTAATCTATGTTAAATCTAATCTAAGTCAAACATATGCTAAACCTATGTTAGTTCTAATCCTAATTCTAACAGGTAAAAGGGGGTTTCAGCCTGAGAGACTGGCACAAGTTGGTCGGTGACTACAATCAATTCAAGACACATTAACCCACGCAAGCTAATTAACAAACGATAAAAGAGCGGTAGAGCCTTATATAAGAAAACTGTATTAACTATTATTAATCTGATTAGAACGTTGGTTTGTTTATTTAGTTCAATGATTTCTTCTCTCGAGGTGACTTGGGTTTGATTCAAATTGGGTTATAATGGTGTTGCAAGGGGCGTTGTTTGGTTGGGTTTAGATTTAGTATTTTTAACAAGATTGGAATAACAAAGAGTTGATGTTGGGTTCGTTTCAGGTCCCTTTGTGGTTCTGCCAAGTTCATAAACCCCCAAGGGTTTATAGTTTTTGATTTATCTTCTATTGTGATTACATTGTAAGCTACTTTTCTTTCTTTTTATTTTAGTTTCAAAATTATTATAAAAAAATTATGTTACTTGCATGTATTATTTATGAAAATTAGGAATCATTGTTTAAGGCGATGCATGTGTGTTATGTGAGGTTGTTGGTGATTGTGGATGGTTAAATAGGTTTAGGGTAAAGTGTAGGTTAGTTTGAGATTGTGGGATGTGAAATTTGTGCAAAATAGTGATGGGTTGAAAGAGTTTTATAACCCTTAATTAGGGCAGAAAGTTTGGACTAAAAATGAGCGGGTTTAGTGTATTGTAATCTGGGATTTTAGTGATTAGAATTGTAGAGATCGCTCCAATGATCGTTTTGGTATAAATTAGAGCTTCTAACTCCTAAAAACGAAAAAGTTATGGCCGATTCTAGTAGGAAATGGTTTCGGCAATTTTCATGAAAATGACAGTTTTCATATCGGAATTTGGGTCAACTTTCGGATGTTATAACGTGGTCGATTCAAAAGCTTTTCTAGGTTTTCAGGACCCTAAAGTTATCTACTTCGAGTCTACTTTCCAACGAACTTGGCCTCGTCGATTTTCAAGGTATAAAAGTTAGTCAAAACCTTTGTACAAGATTAAGTGCTAAAACTGTGTTGGCTGTCCAGAATTTCGTTTGTAAAGATGCTGTGTGCAGGCTGGTCAAAACTTAATATTTTTGGACGAAATTTAATCTGGAGATTTTACATGATGTGTGTGACTCCTGTTATTTTTTTTCTTTCAGATTTTAATAAAATGTTTAAGGGTGACTGCTGTTGCCAAACTTTTGATAACTTTCTGCAGGCCTGTTTTAAACTAGTTATAGTGTGCTAGGTATGTTACGAAAAGTAAAAATCTTGCTTAGAATCTTTGGGGCAAAATTAGCTCATACAATAATGTTTTGAGCTAGTAAGTAGAGTAATTTCAAAATACATCATGGAACCTGGATTATGGAGTAGTAAGCAAAGGTTGAGGTTGTTTGGCAAGTCATTAAAGATAACTAGTTGTAGTAAAAAGGTTTTTGCAATTTTAGAAAATGGATAACCAATGGAAATAAAAAGCGAAGTGTAGTCTCTATTGGTTCTAATGTACGAATCGGACATTGCATATAACCTAATTTTAAAGGAGTTGCTTATTTTACATAATTGTATATTAATAATATATCTTTATTCTTATCTTGGTCGCGGTTGAGATTTGTCATCACCGCTTTTCTTCGTTACTCTCATCTTGGTATCTCCATTTTGGTGAGTTTCTTACATCCCCCTCTTTTTGCATATTTTAACTGTTTTGGGGTGGAAAGCATGATGTGTTTTTATTAAATTTCTATACTCGTACTTTTATGTTTTATAAACATTCGAGATTCTTGACTTATTGAACTTGGTTTTGATACTTTGCAAACTTGTAGAAACGTGTTTGAACTTGTTTTGGAATCGTGTTGAACTTAAAACCTGCCACTACTTTTAGCTCATTATATCCCCCTCAATGGGAATGAGACGTTAGTACTTATGGATAGTGCTATTAGTATATTAGCCCCTCCTCACTCCCACCATAAACGGAGTGCATAGTACTAGAACATAAGACTTGTGCTATGACGCTTGTCGAACTTGAAACTTGTTTCGAGTGTAGGATTGGTACACGAGATGTTTGGACATTGGAACGGTTAGGCTGAATGCATTTAAGTAGTGCCTTGCATAAACACTATAATATACATTTATATTGATTAGATTTTTGTCACGTTACCTCGGTAACAGGGACTGTCTTTAAAAACTTGTGTCATTTTAGATTATCAACCTGTTTTCGAAATTCAGATGTGGATTTGGATATACTACTTCGGACATCTACTCTTTATAAAACTACATTTCGTGTACAAAATCCTGTGAGCTCACCAACTATTTTCAATAGTTGACCCTTTTTATCATGCTTTTCAGGTGACGTTCCTAACGTGTAAACTTAGTGCTTTGCATTTCAGTTATTGTCAAGATATCCATGTTCAGATGGAAACAATTTATGATGTTTTATGTACTTTTAAACTTGTTCTTGAAGATGTTGTAATTCTGATAACTTTACTTTTATTAAATCATGTATGGTGTTTTTATCTATCATCTTGTGTGATGTTTATTAATATGTTACACCTTGCGGTTCTGCCTTGGTGGGGTGTGACAGATTGGTAATCAAAGCCTAAGGTTATAGAGAACGCGGTTTTTCCAAAATAAAAATCTGAACTATAACCAAAATGATTTTCTTTTCTAAAAACACCAAACATGAAACGAGCCGACTAGTCTGAGTGGTTGCATCATTAGACCTCATTTAGACATAACTTGATCAACTATGTCTAATTTAGGGAGTATCATGCAACACTGGTATAGTCATTATTTTAAACGATTTTAAAAACCAACTTTCCACTTTAGTTACTGAAAAGCATACTAGGAATTATGTGCACCGTACAATGCATACTTTTAGATGTCCACTATTTGATTTTAGTACATCATGATTATTTTGATTAATCCATTAGTGTTCTGAGTTTACGTTAACATCGGTTATTATCTTTATAGTGTCACACTGTCCCTAAGCACCTTGTTATTATGGGCACCGTCACAGTCACAATATGTCCCATAGATCATCTTCGCGCACTAATGATTCCACGAGTGAGTCACGACGTACACTTAACTACTTTTCGTATCCTTACCCTGCATAACACCTTGAGGAGGACTCGTCGATAGATTCTGAGTCAGAGCCCGAGGCGAGCAGCAGGTGAACTACGTATGCACGGCATGTAGAGACGTTCATTCTTTCACTATTAGAGCTATGTCGACCTATATTTTGGTCACGTCTCTGTCTTATTTCGTCATAGTATTAAACCAACTGTTTTGGCTGCAAAAATAAGCATTCCTTGCTTGTTCGTAAACTCCGTGTTCAGTGATTCAAGATTTTGTTTCTAAGCGACCCCAAAGTTGTGTCAATTTTTCCAGAACATTGGGCCTTTTACCAACTTCTACCTTGATTTCATGACAGATCTTGTTTGATGAGTTGTGAAATTATGCTTTAAGTTGCTACATGGCATAAGACCTTTGAAGAATTCACTCGAGGATGGGTGAGGCTTGGATATTTAGATGTGGATACTCAAACGACATGGATGCAACGCGACTATAGAGAGACTAAGGCTAAAAGTAGAAATGTGCGGTGTTTTTTCTTTACCCTACCAAATTCCTTTATGGTCTAGTTGTTGGCAGTTATACCAATGAGGGTGTACTAGTGTAGCCTACCCGCACGGTTAATTTAATGCTCTTTCAAATTACTAATTGTGTAGTTCCTCTTTATTATGATA
>BQNB010148259.1:0-16322 GCA_026074375.1 Tanacetum coccineum | reverse complement strand
TTACACACTTAAAACCCTAAAAACGGTTTTATATTTATAGAGATATCGACGCGACGACGTCACTTAGAAATCCTGACGCCGTCGCCATGTAGATGATCCTAGATCCTCTTTAAGTCGGCCACGTCCTGACGCTGTCGCGAAATTCCTGACGCCGTCACTAGATAGATCACGACGGCGTCGCTCTATGCCTGCGACGCCGTCTCCAACCACTGTATGGATAAATCTTTAAGAGATTTGGTATAGGTCTGTAATCTTGTCCGTTTCTTTTCCAAATGAGCCCAAGTCACGTGTATTTCCTCCAAATGCCATCCAAGTGCTAAAAACCTGAAAACAAACGATTAAGCACATAATCTGGGCATATTTGCATGATTTAGGGGGTTAAATGACCCCGAAATAGTGTATAAAATGACACCTCATCAAATACCCCTACACTTGGGATTTGCTTGTCCTCAAGCAAATGGGCTTTTCTACCTAGACAATAGCAATATTAGGGTCATTTAACCTACTCTTTAAAAGCATTTTACAACACAACCTTCTAGACCTCGTAATTAAAAGCACGCGCTAGGCGCAAGCATTATTCATTACTATCTAAGAGTCTTTAAAAGGATTGTGAGGTGTAGGTGTAAGATAACATTAAAGGAAACGGAAATGGATGGAATATATTAGTTGGCGTTGATGTGAAATTTAGAGTGAAAGGGTTAGGTAATTACTTATAAGAATACACGTTGATTTGGTTGCTAAGCCAAGACTCGGACAAAGATGTACAAACTCTACAAAACTCTACATTAATCTCTTTCTTTTTCTTTTCTTGACTCTATGATAAACATAAGCAAATGGCAGCCCGTACATTTTTTTACTTTTTTTTATATACATTTTTTTCGTACACTTTTGCCCTGCCATTGCTTAAACATATAATACATCATGGGGGTTTATAGATACACCCCTACACTTGAACTTTTACATACTCGATTATTTACAATCTAACTAATGACCTGATTTAAGATGGATCAACATAACATGGAGATCATTTTACAAACATATGGGGGTATTGATTTAACTTTTCTTCCCCATTCTTCCGCAAAATAAATATTACCATAAGTCCCAATCGTTCCAAAACTGTATTTACAAGGATAAGGACTTAGCAACCGTGTACTCAATAATTAACTTGGGTTAAAACAATAATGAACTAAAATGAGTACATACAAGGTAGCCTAAGGCGATTTAGGTGTAACGATTTGTTTAAAGGGTAAAAACAATTGTTAGGAATATTTGTAATACTTAGTTTCTACTAGTAGGTATGTAGTTCCTACTGGTAGAGTAGTAGTTCTTACTGGCAGGTATGTAGTACCTGCTGGTAAGGTTATTATCATAGTTAGTCCTGGTAGGCTAAATCTAGTTCCTACTGGTAGAATACTTAGTCCTGGTAAAGTCAAATAGTTATTCCAGGATAAGATTTTAGTTAGTTAGAGATGAGGATATGCATGAGCTAAATAAGGAAGATATTCATGTATATCAATCTCAATCGTTTTTAGTAAATGCTGATTAAATGATGATTAGGGTTTCTCCACTATAAAGAGAACCTACGGCTTAGGGAAATGTACTGATTCAGAAAAACACATTTCTCCTTGTTAATTAATAGAAATCCATAGAAGGATCTTTTAGTTTTTATTAGTCCTGTCTCTTATATTTGTGTCATATTCCGCGTAGACATAACTTTTTCAAAGCAAGATCTCTCTATGAATAACTTGTGATTACATAGGTATCACCATCCTTAACAGGCAGTAAAGATCAATCTAGAGTGGGATCCAACAAGTGGTATCAGAGCTTGTTGAGAGTCTCTCATAAGAAGAATATTCCTAGATTTAAGATCCTTATAAACCTCACAACCAAACACCTTTATATACCTTTAAAATGGCAGGATCTGACAATGATAGCGATGATGCTAGTGTTCATAGTGAACCCACCATTCCTCAACAACAATGAAACATTCAACCTCAAATCATTACCACTGTCTCAAACAACAATGCAAAGTTCCTATTTTGAAGAAGGATATATGAGGTCTAGCTATGAAAATGGAATACTGGATTAACAAACAAGATCTGAATATCTGAAGGTGATACAAAATGGCTAAAAGCTTAAAAGGACTAGAAGAGATTATGATGGAATGGTCATTATACTTCCCCCAAAAACTGCTGATAAACACATTGCTGTTCAGAGGGAATCAAAGGCAAGAACTACCATACTTGCTTTACTCTATTCCTGATGATCAGTGCAGATTTCCATTATAAGGGAGCTCAAGGATATATGGAATGCAGTTCAAAGCAGGTTTGGTGGAAATGCCGAATCTAAAAGATAAAAAGTCTATTCTAAAGCAAGAATTTCAGAGTTTAATTAGTAGCAAGGGAGTGCACAAAGGGTATGACAAAATGCAAAGATTCTAAGATCAGCTTAATCAACTCAAGGCCAAGCCAAGAGATGAAGATATTAATCTCACGTTGCTAAGAGCTTTGCCTTCATCATGGTCTCAGGTAGCTTTTTAAAAAAACCCCTTGAAAACTAAAGTGGACTTGAACTTCTTCTTTTGATGAATGGCTGTACTACAAGTTAAAGAACTCTTGAGGTAGATATCCAAAGGATACTCCTACTTTTTCTTCAAGCCAATCTGCAGTCCAAGCCGACTCTGCATTATTAAGTACCACTAGTGCTAGCAAAAAGATGTCATATCTAGATAGTCCATGCTATTCTTCATCTACCTACACTACTCCATCAAATTCTAAGACTGGGTCTCACAGATCTGGTAATATAATTGAAGATGTTCTTCAATCTTTTGTTGCTGATACTGAGCCAGAACAACAACTGGCTTATGAAGATTTTGATAGATAGAAAAAATTGGGATCTGGGGAGATGGACTATAAAATGGCAAATGGCTAAAAGCTTCTGTTAAAAAGTACACAAGTTTGAGCAAGAAAGCTTGAAGGAAGATGATTTATGATAAGAAGGAATCTGCTAGGTTCAACAAGAAGAAGGTCAGATGTTACAAGTGTCTTCAAAGAGGTCACTTTGCCAGAGAATGCAGGGCAAAAGGAGGAAATGACAAGCAGAGATATTCCTATTCAAAGATTCAGAGATTGGAAATAAGACGAGATTCCAAACCATTGATCACTGTGATACATTGGTTGATTGTCCAAATCATAATGTTCAGAGTAATGGAGTCTATTGCTTCTAAGAGTTTTTGGTATAATTGCTGGTTTGATACTAAAAAGGACATTGAAAAGGTGCTGCCAAGATATACAACTTGATCACTGACTAATACCAAAGAATTCCAGTACTGCAGTTGATGCTAGAGAATTTGCCTCCAAAGGGCCCACTTCTGAGGTACATAACAGCCTTTTGGTTGTGACAATAATATAATGAACTTTAAAAGCAGTATAATAACATAAATGCACAACATAGTGAAAATATTTTATACAAGTCCAAGCTTACAAAGAACTCACTTAAAACTTTGGAAAAACAAAAGAGAGTTCTTCAGAAAAATCAGTTGACACTTGAGGACAAGATTATGGTGTTTTCTATTGAACTAGAAAATAAAACTAATCTACTAAAACATTCTGAAAGAATAAATGCTATTGTTGAGTCTGCTAAGAAAGAATTACAGACAAAACTTGATAATCACTTAGTTCAAACTGAAAAATGGAGAACCTCTTCCAAACTTGTTTCATATTAGTTTGATAGTACCATGTCTGTTTTAGAACAAAAGTGGTTTGGGGATTGTAATAACAAAATAGGAGGAAAAAGATTAGGATGGGATGACTCTGTAATTTCGTGTATTTACCAACTCACTTAATAAGTGAATGGTAGCCCATTTCAATAGTTTGCCAAAATGATAGTATGAAAGCTGTGCCTCCGACCTCCTCTTGAGACTACACTCCCTAACAGATTCACCTGACTTATATGAATCATAAGTCTATGTACAAAGTCCCTAACCTCTGGTGACTCTCTAATTTCTGTTCCATAATGAACTTTGTCTCTTGTGATAACAGTGACAAGTCTTCAGAGGTCAACTCAAATGACTTTGCCTCTAGTGATTCAAGTGTCAAAACTTCAGAGCCCAAGTCAAATGATTCTACCTCCTGTGCATCTACTTCCAGTATATCCACATCTGAGAGTGAGGCTGAGATTGAGTCCTATGCTGGAACACCTATCCAAGAACCCATTATTGTTCAGGATTTACCTAGTTTCTCTTGTAATAGTTCTGATAAGAATCAAAAACACTTCTAGGGCTTCTTGTAAAATAGAAGGTTATATTAATAAAAAGGCCAGTCATTTTAGGAAAAATAATCCCCCTTCTACTTTAAAGTCTTGTTTGAATTGGTAGTTATCTTCATCTTTTAAGAATTAATGATTATAGAAGACACAATATGCTAATGATTTTCGATAGTGATGGGATAACCACAACAGGGTACCAATTGGGACAATGCCTACTAGGTCACTCAGTCAAATCACTTGTCTACAAACAATACTTCATAGGTCTGCAAGGTCTCTATCTTACTGCAAGACCAAACCAGGTTTCAACTTGTACCAAATCCATTTCTACTGGTAGGCCAAAACCAGTTTCTACTGGTAGGCCAAAACCAGTTTCTACTGGTAGGCCAAAACCAGTTTCTACTGGTAGGCCAAAACCAGTTTCTACTGGTAGGCCAAAACCAGTTCCTACTGATAAGCCAAAGGTGCCTGAACCAGTTCCTACTGGTAGGCAAAATAGGCCTTTTCCAGTTCCTACTGGTAGAAGATATTCTCCATCAGTAACTTCTGGATGGTGGAAAAGTACTGCTAGACCTATGCCCCATTTAAATAGACCTACAAGTTCTTATTTTCAGACTTATACACCATATGTACCTCAAGTGTATTATAATCATATGCAATATGGTGGGGTGAGATGGGCAACTGCTGTTAAGCCCTCAGCAGGTTGTTCTTGGAAAACACATAGAAAAGGTTTATACTGGGTACCCAAGAACAACAGTGGATCTCATACATATTCATGGACAACCTTTTCAGATCCACAAGGCAGACCCAAGCCATAAATGGCTTGGGTCCCCCTTAGATACTAACTTTTCCTATGTTGTATATTGTAGGAAAATCCTTATTCAGATGCTGAAGATGAAGGGATCTTTGATAGTGGTTGTTCTAGAAGTATGACAGGTAACATGGAAAGACTAGATGACTTTCAAGAATTTCAAGGAGGTAAAGTACTTTTGGAGGTGGTAAGATTGATTACTGGGAAAAGGGACAATTAAACTCCCATACTGACTTTGAAAAGACTTCTATGTGAAGGAACTGCCAACCATTTCAACTTGTTCTCCATCTCCAGATTTATACAAAAAGACAATAGAGTTCTATTCATAGACACAGATTGTCTTGGTGCTAATCCAAAGACTTCATGCGTGTCCCCCCCCCCCCCCCCCCCCCCCCCCCCCACCCCCCAGATAAAGTATAGTGCTACTTAGGGTTCCAAGGAAACATAATCTTTACACCATAAACTTGAATAATCTCAGTCCCAATGGAAATTTGGCTTGTTTGATGGCAAAAGCCTTAGTTGATGAATCTGTGCAATGGCATAGGAGGATGGGTCATGTGAACTATAAAAACATGAACAGTTCCTCCTGGTAGTATACCAGTTCCCACTGGTAGCATCACAATTCCTTCTAGTGGTACAACGATTTCTCCTGGTAATGGTATTCCAGTTCCTACTGGTAGTCCAACTGACTCATTCTTTGATAATGAGCCTGCAACACAATTTCCCAGTCCATCTGACCTTGGAAATAATGAACCCTTACATGGTATTTTCTCTTCTTCATCCTATGATGATGAGTTTGGTGCTGATCTAAACAATTTAGCATCAACAGTGGAAGTTAGTCCTGTGGCAACTAAGCAAATCAATACAATTCATCCTCAATCTTTGATTATTGGGGATCATACTTCAGCTGTGCAAACGAGAAGCAAGGTCAATAAGACTCCTACCGGTGAATCTGCTTTTATCAGTTATATTCATGCCCAGCAGAGAAACAATCATACAGACTTTCAACATTGTCTGTTTGCTTGTTTTCTTTCTCAAGTTGAACAAAACTGTAGCTCAGGCCCTTTAAAGATCTATGCTGGGTTAATGCTAATGCAGGGAAGAGATGCAACAGATCAAGATTCCAAAATTGTAATGGTCTGTTGATTTACCTGAAGATAAATATGCTATTGGGACTAAGTGGATACTCAAAAATAAGAGAGATGCCAGGGGATTGTCTGTAAGAACAAGGCAACTTGTAGCACAAGGACATAGACTGGTGGAGGGCATTGATTATGATGAACTCTTTGCTCCTTGCAAGAATATAGTCATCAGATTGTTCTTAGCATTTTGGCTTCTTACCTGGATTTATGGTTTTATCAGATGGATTTAAGAGTGCGTTTCTTTCGTAGAATTGATGAGAAGTATAAGTTTACTCAACCTTAAGGATTTGTGGATCCTCAACATTCCCAAGAAAGGTCTTCAGTATCAAAGCTCTATATGGACTTCATCCAGACCAAAGCTTGGTATGCAACCCTTTCTACCTTTTTGCTGAAACATGGTTACAGAAGGGGCACCATTGACAAGACTCTCTTTCTTAAGAAGCACAAAAGAGATATCATCCTGGTACAAGTCTATGTGGATGACATCATTTTTGGATCTACAAAGAAGGCCTGGTGGATATAAATTTGAGGCCTTGATGAAGGGAGAATTTGAAATAAGTGCTATAGGAGAACTTACTTTCTTCCTAGGATTACAAGTTCAGCAAAGACCTGATGGAATTTTTATCAATCAAGACAAGTATGTGCAAGAGATCTTGAATAAGTTTGATTTGGAATATGTCCGGACTACTACTACACCCTATGAAGCTCCAAAGCCTAAGTCCAAGAATAACCTAGAGAAACTTGTATTGTACATGTACAGATCCATGAATCCGGTTCACTAATGTACTTAACACTTCAAGACCTGATATACAGTTTGCAGTCAGTGCTTGTTCAAGGAATCAAGTCACTCCTACTACTTCCAATTTGGAAGCAGTGAAGAAGATTTTCAAGTATCTTAAAGGCCAACCTAAGTTAGGGTTATGGTACCCTAGAGAGTCACCTTTTGTGCTTGAAGCTTATAGTGACAGTGATTATGCTGGGGCAAACAAGGATAGGAAATCCACAACTGGTGGATGTCAGTTTCTGGGTAGGAGGTTAATCTCATGGCAATGCAAGAAGCAAACCATTGTGGCTACCTCTTCCACTGAAGCTGAGTATGTTGCTGCTGCTAACTGCTGTGGTCAGGTACTCTGGATACAAAATCAGTTATTAGATTATGGGTATAACTTTATGAATACCAAAATCTTTATTGATAACCAAAGTACCATTTGCATAGTTAAAAACCCAGTTTTTCACCAAAGAACTAAGCACATAGAAATTAGGCACCATTTCATACGAGATGCTAATGATAAGAAACTTATTCAAGTGCTTAAAATACATACTGACGATAATGTGGCTGATTTGTTAACCAAGGCATTTGATGGACCTAGGTTTATCATATTGTGGTTAACATTGGATGCTCCACAATAGATACTATGATTGAGGGGAGGATTTGAGTCCAAGGGGAGGACTGTTGTAAAATTTTCTATAAAAAGTTGGTTTTTAAAATTTATTTTTCCACTTATTTTTCTTGTTATCCTATGTTTCCCCTAGTTGTTGTATTTTTCTTCTGGTAGTTTTATTTTTTTTTCTACTGGTAGTTTTAGTTCCTCTTGCTTGTCTATAATTAGTTCATTCTGGTAGTTAATTTTACTTTCCATTTTATTGTATCGGTTTTGTGTGTATTGGCCTAATCTTTTGAACGAGTGGTTCAAGAGGATGGATTAGTCATTTTCTAGTGTTTTACATGGACCACGTAGTTTTATTTTGATGCCAAAGTGTTCATACTGGTAGTTCAAGTGTTCCCTCTGGTGTAACCAGAGTTCCTTCTGGTAGTTTTCATTTTTCCTACTGGTAGACCACTTCCTACTGGTAATGTTAATTTTACATCTGGTTGACTTTTCTTTGTGCTGGTTATATCTGTTCGTGCTGGTAGATGAAATTAAATTTTCTCTTCATTAAAAGTTACATTTAAGTTATTGGTGTCATTTTATTAGTCAAAGGGTTTTTTTACTTAAATGGATAATTACTGTTATCTCACATTTTAACAGTTATTTATTTATTTTTCCATCAAACCCTAATTACCAAACGGCCCAATAGGAATTGAGATCATTTCTCTATATAAATTAAATTCCCATTCTCTACTAGTACCAACTCTCAATTGCGATCAACACCTAACACAATATCTCAACCTTCTCTCCACAGCATCAATGGCCGCACTAAGATACAGGGATGAACACAACAAAGTGGCTTACTTGCAAAAACCCAAAGGCAGTAATGATTATCATCAGATTCTTGACTTTTATAAGTTTTAATTAACTAAAAAGCTAGAATAAAGAAAACTAGACCAAAAACGAGAAAGATTTGAGCTAGAAAACACTAAAAACGTGAACGGGATTCAATCCCGTTCTTTAAAAAATAAAATTTTGCAATTTTAACCCTACGAAAGCAAATCTAATTTTCCTAGGTTCTAAATGTTAAAAGAAAATTTTCTAAAAAAGAATTATATTTTTTTAACTTTTTTATAATTTTTTATGAATTAAAAATGATTTTAACAAAATTAAATGTTTAAAAATACTAAACTATTTATAAAAAAACTGGAAAAATTACAAAAAATAGCTTGAACAATGTAGAATCTAGGAAAAATAAGCTCGTGAAAACAGCTTATCTAATAAGCTGTGAAATAAGCCAAAACAGCTTATTATACAAAAGAGCTCAAAATGTGTATAAATATTAACTAAAGGAAAACTCTAACGGATGAGCTATTGTAGCACAATGGTTGAGAGTGTTGGGTTAAAACACTTGGTTGATGGTGGTAGAGGTCCCGGGTTCGAGTCTTGCTCACCCGGGGTTTCCCACTATCCCAAGTGTTTTTATTTTTGCCATTTTTTTACAACTTTTTAGAAGACTAAAAAAATAAGCACTTTTTAAAAAGACACTATTTTTATAATTCACAAATAAGCACAGCAATAAGCTCTAAAGGGTGACAGTTTGCTTATATACTAAAAAGCTAAAATGGCCTATCTGTTAAGCTTTTTATGATCAAATAATCTAATGAAAATGACAAATAAGCTATAACAGATACCTAACTACCCCTAATAAGCATTATTGATAAAAAATAAGCAACTAAATTAAGCTAAAGAAGGCAGAATACTTAAAAAGCTAAAACACTTAGAATTTTTAAGCTAAATAGCAAATAAGCTCTATTCTAAAGGAAATAAGCTAAAATTGACTTAAACTACCTGATAAGCTATACTAACCCTAAAGAAGCTTAGGAAAATAAGCAAATAAGCACAAATAAGCAAAATGGCACAAAACAGCAGGCAAAAAGCAAAGGGGGCACTTTTGAGCTTAAAAATAAGCTCAAAGATGGATCCTTACAGCTTAATGAGTTATACCACTGAAAAGTTCTGACAATAAGCTACAATAATCAGAAATCAAAAAGGAGTTTGAAACACAAATAAGCCCTTAAAAAGCTTAATGAAAAAGCTGTTTGTTCATTTCTCAACACTTAGAAAACTTTCCAATCTTTACAAACCACCACTTTTGAGCTTAAAAATAAGCAAACAAATGGATCCTTAAGGATCTCAGACCTTCAAACAGATTTAATTCGGACCTCAAAGAACAATGATCAATAATCCAAAAGCATTTTGAAATTCTCAATAAGCCACGACAAGCATTTGAAAAAGCAATTTCTTAAAAAAAATAAACTCTTACCACTTTTTGATAGGTTTGGCAAAAACTCAAAACAAACTTGCAGGTTTTAGAGCTTTGTTTCTAACCTTTTTTTAACACATTCATGAACACAAAAACACAATAAACTAAAGCACAATCAAATAAGCAACTAAAATAAGCTACAACGTGACAGATTCAAACTATGAACTCTTAAAACCTTAATTTTGAGATTTAACACTTAAAAACCTAGATAAAATGAATTTTAGGACTAATTTTACCTAATCAAAGTTGACTTAAAAGCATAAAACAAGTTTTGACCCATTTTCACTCATTATACCTACTGTCCCAAACACCTCTTTAAATGTCTCAAACTCATTTTTAGCTTATGAATTTGAGAATTAAGATACAAATTGCAGATACCAGACAATGATAAGCTATAAACAGACCTAATGAACAACTTTTAATAAACAAATAAGCCAGAATAATAAGCTAATCAACTATGCTAATATTTTTGGTTTTTTACTGATTTTATGACAAATTTTAAGAAACTAAGATCTATACTATCTGATTAACTGAATAAGCATGAAATAAGTATAATAAGCACTATTAAGCAAATTTAAACAGAAATAAGCAAGTATTAAGCTAATTTAAGCATGATTTAAACTATAGAGCAATATTAAGCTATAAAAGAGAGAAATATGAACTCACAAGATGCCTTTGCACAAACAAGGCTTATAAATGCTCTTTTGAGCTTTACTGAGTAAACAGCTATCTTATGAGTAGATTTAAGAGCTTATTGAGCTTAAGTGAACAAAAAAGAGCTTATTTAAACATTTTGCATAAAAGTAAATTATGAAAAGATTTGCCAAGTGGGGAAAAGGTGCAGGGATACTAGATAGGTTTGGGGTGAGGAGTGGGATAGGACTTGGGGGGAGGTGGAAGATGGGGGACTTTGGAGGATTTGGCATTGAGGAATCCGGCGCTACGTTTAGCAGGTAGGGGAACTCCTAGGGGGTGTAATGATAACTAGGGGGCAGTGAAAGGTAAAAGGCAGATGTCAGGGGAGAACGCTCCCTTGGTCCTTTGTTTATGGATATCGGGCGTCTCGACGGAGAGCGGGAAGTCTGCACGCAGCGCGGCGGTAGTTTATTCTTGAGAGAGGGTAGGGGGGTGGGATAAAAAATGGAGAGTGCAAGGGAGTGGTGGAGAGAGTGGGGTGGTGGGTGCGTAGAGGGGGGGGGGGCCGGTGTGTGGAGGGGTCTCTGGGAGTGGGAGCGATGCTGGTGGCGGGGTGGGTAGGTGTGTTTTTGGCTAGGTTATCACTTTACATTTCTATAGTCGTGTTTCCGCTCGGGGAACGGGGTGCGGGTTGCCGGGGTCGAGTTGAGGCAGATGAAGGCGGCGTGGATTGGTGGTGGGGGAGTTGTGAAGTGTATCCGAGGATGGATGGTTACGTTTATCGGTGTGGAAGGGGTGCTTGGATGTTCTAGGACGCGCGTGTGGGGGGGTGTTGTCGGAGTAGGGTTTCTGCCGTGTGGTATTGGGGGCGGCGCCGGTAGGGGGGGGATTGGTGTTTGAGTGAGAGTGGGGTGGGTGTAAGGAGGTGGTGGGGGGAGAAGATAGGTAGGAGGGGAACTATTTTTGTGAATTTTTTGGGGTTTGGGGGGTGGATGTGTTTTTCTATGGGAGAGGGGGTTGTATTGGTTGGGTGGGGGAGGAGAAGCAAGGGGTTGTTGTTGTGGGTTGGGGGAATCAAAAATGAAACGTCACTGACGAAGTTAGGGAGACGTGTTAGAGTGAGAGGAGATATGAGTTATTGGTTGGTGGTGCGATGTGCGGGGAGGGGAGATGGGATGAAGGATGAGGTCGACTAGGGGTTTCTACGGCGTGTCTATCCGTTGAATTGTGGGGTATGCTGTTTTAGTCGGTTGAGTGTATTATGATTGGCTGTGGGGTAGTTGGCCACACCAGTGGGGGTGGGGATGTTGCTTGAGTCTGGGTGTTCGCAGTTGTCTGTGGGCCGGTTGTTCCTTGGTGATTTGTTATGGGGGTGGGGAGTAGGCAGGTCTAGGTATCGGGGTTGATTGTGTGGTTGGTATTGCATTGGAGCCACTGTAGGGTTACGTCTATCTTTCAGCGGAACACTTTTCGCTCAGGAGGGGGCAGAAACCTAACTAGTGTTGACTGGGTGCTACTTCAGTTTAGTGAGGTAGTTTGTGTGGGGGTGAGGGGGGGGGGGCGTGGGGGCTTGATGGTGAGTTGTGTTGGGGGAGGGTTGGGGACGGGGGGTGCGTTGTGGTAGTATATGATGAAGGACTGTGTGGTGGGGGGACATGTAGTGTGGGGTGATATAGGGTGTTTGTGGTAGCGAGGTGGAAGGTTTGTGAACAAGGTGTGTGGGGTGTGGGGATGTTGTGTGTTGGATTGGTTAGTTGAACGGTGAGGAGTTGTTATTGGGGGATCGGGTGAGGGACGCGCGCTATTCCGCTGAATCGGGGTATGCTAGGCCGTTGAGCGTAGTCGGGGAATGTGGTGACCGGTAAGGAGTTTTTGGGTGGAATATAATTAGTTGTCCGGTGGCTGTCGGGAGGATCCGTGGGGGGGGTGGTGGGTTGCACGGAGTTCTAAAGAGGAATGAGCGGATTTAATAAGGGTTGCTTAATTTTTTGTCTTTTTTTTTGTGCCTGTAAAGAGCCTCTCAGAAGGGTATTGGATTGCCAAATGATGATGTGGTCAATTAATGTCTTAAAGAGCATATTTGGGTATTTGACATGAATGGTGCCTTGCATTATAGTAGCTAATAATAAGCCAAAAAATTTTGGTTCTTTCTGCCTCGATGTCGGACTTTTATTTGAATGAACATTTGATCTTTCTGAAAAGGGCTTAGGTCTAATTAGGGGGTGTTCTTAAACCGTTCGTTATTTTTTGAATTATAAGTATCGACAACGAGTCTTAAGCGCCTTTCGAGTATATGATTTAAGTAATCATGAGATACAAAAGTAGGATTTACGTGGAGGAAAGTAAGTACACATTTAGTATTCTGAGTTGTGTTAGTGACAATGACTTGTAAATTGACAATGATTTGTTTTAAGCTTTAGCCATGGGAAAAAGGTGAAAATGGGGATGATGAATTATATCTTTTTTAGACACTTAATTATGCTTTTTGGTTTCAATGATCCCATAAGTTACCAATGAGGTAATGGAAACAATACATTATTTCACACAAATAAGTTGTAGTTTAGGTAAGTTAATTATCCAGAAGAAAATCATTAAAAGAGAAAAAAATCTTTAAATGGGAAAATCGGTGTGTTGGTGTTTATCTAACTTATGATTCTTTCTCTCTCAAACAAAAATCTTTGCTACTTTTCAAACTGTTTAGTTTGGTGTGTGATTTTCAAGTTTCTTGTTGTGTATTTTCTTGTGTTATTGTAGGCATGTGTTTATTGTCTGTTTGATATGACCTTAGAGTTACTAATATCGTTTAGTTTGGGGAATTTGATAAGTGTAGAATAACACATATCCGTTTTCTTATTTTTATTTTTCATTTTATGCTATTAAAATAACCAATTAAACCCAAATCACAGAGAAAATAATGGCAAAAATAGCTTGTATTTGTGTTATGTGTGTGCAGGTCACGGATATATCAGAAAATCATAAGATAAACAGTCAAAAACGGGCAAGCACGGAACGAGATCAGAATGAAAGAGTACAAAGAGCAAAAAGATCAAAGTGAAGCCAGAAGAAAAGTCAAACCCTCCAGTCAAAGTGGCTCAAAATCTATGCGTCAACAAAAGTAACACGACCCCAAAACTATTCCATTTAAGCCCTCAACTTTCAGAAAAATCCATAAATTAGTCCCTAAGCCTAAATGGGCCTCACCCGGATTCATTAAGCCCCAAAATCATATGCCGAACTCTCTTTTATTACTCCAGGAACAAACTTGCAAATTTCCAAAACCTAATTATGAATTATGGTGAAAATGGCATGAAAACAAAGAGAGACTGAATCATCAAAGGGCAAAGTTCAAAATTAAGTTACCCGCTGCAGTCTATAAAGTGCGCGAAGCCTTTTTTACTGTTCATTCGTCTCTCCTGTTTCACCAAGCAGTCAAAACAAAGGGCAAATTAAAATCAATGGGCAATTAAGACAATTCATGAGCTCACTAACAAGATTGCAAGGACAGATTAGTCAAATCAAGAGGCAATCATTCCTCATCAAGCAAAGGACACGTCATTTATATGGAGAGCACATAAGGGCCGTTGTTTTACACTACTAGCTTCACATAAGTGCACAAAGGTGTCACAACAAGGATGCCAGACTTGCAATCCGTGTGACTACCTTGTGATCCAACGGCTCATATTAATGATCAAATGATTAATGGAATAAAGGGTGATGATTGCTGAAGGCATGAGCAACAAGTTTGGACCTAGAAACTTCTCTTCAGCCTATAAAAGGCCTCACACTTCACACAAAAAAAGGGACCTTCTTTTTCTAGTTTTTTAGCTTAAACTTTAGCTTATGTAACTTTTAAAATTTCCATTTCTGTTTTCAGTTAAATTGTACTCTAAAATTCATAGTGTAATTAGTTTTTATTAATAAAATTCTCCTTTGTTATTACACAATCTCTTTTACTTTACTCATAAGTTCTCAATATGCCAAATTGTTAAGCTACAATTTAATAAGCTCTTAAAAAGCTCTCACAAGTCTATAAGCTTGTGATTGAGCTATTAATTCACTTAATCTACTTAAATCATTAAAATCAGCTAAATTACCTTGTGTTTGGATTGTAAGCTATGGAAGGAGAGCCAAAAAGGGAAGGGCTCTCATGGACTTATACCCTAGCTTATTTATAAGCTAGGGAGCTTGTAGCAAAGCTCTAAGAGCCATTGAGCCTTATTTAGCCAGGCCAATTGTAAGTTCTCTTTAAAATTCCTTGTTCCTTTAAATTCTAGTTTTAAATAATTGTTAAAGTTGCTTATTGCTTAATCATAGTGCTTATCTACTCTTTTGTTGCTTAATTGAGTTAAGTTCAATCTTATTTTGCATTTTAAATATCTATTTTTAGTTTAGTCTAGTTAGATCTTAGATAAGTTCTCATTTCTGTCTTAAGCCTTAAAAAACCAAAAATATTAGTGAAATAGTATAGATCTTTGTTTCTAGCTTAATCAGTTGTTGACTCATGTTTAATATGGTAGATATAAGTTTTTTTAACATCTAGTCAATAAGTTTTAATAATTAGTTTTCATTTTAAAAGCTTTTATCAAAACTGTCAAAGTTTGAAAGGAGTGTTTGGATTTAGCTACTTTGACCTCAAAAAGTCAAAGTGAGCTCTTGAATTTGGTTGAGTCAGTTTCATTCTACCTTATGATCATTAGGAAAAGCAATTTTAAAGGTTAGTTTGCAAAAATCAATAAGTTTGGGCTTATTTTATCTAAGCCTTCAAGGGTTTAGATCTTGCTTGTTCTTGGTTTGCACACTTACAATAAGTGTGTTAAAAGTAGTAGTAACCTTCAGGAGTGCCTGCACAAGTGTGTGCTTGGTTTGCCAATTGCATCAGCAGCACTAAATCAGTTAGAGCTGCTGATATTTAAGCTTCAATTCAAGTTAGTAAATGTAGGAATTAGAGGCTCAATTTTATATATATTTTAGTTTTCTAGTAGCTTTAGTTAAGTTTTAGGTTATTTTACATTTCCAGCTTAATTGGTTAGCTTAATTTGCTGTCAAAAAGTCATAAAAACCCAAAACAGACAAAAAATAAGCAATTTAGTTAGGTTCTTCTTAAGTGCTTAGATTTGTTGTTAATTTGAAAATCTGAATAGTAGGTTGTCATTAAGGATTAATAGTTAGGTTATCTTCAAAAATTTAGCTTCTGAATTAGTTTTTTGAGCCTTTTAGCTTAATTTGATTTTATGCATTTTAGCTTAATTCCTGAGTTTAGCATTTTCATCATCAATTTCAGTTGGTTAAAATTGTTTCTAGGAAAATTAGCTTTTCAATTCTAGGTAATACACATTATAAGCTACCTAGGACTTCTTTTGTTTTCAAATATAAGCTTCATTTGAGCTTTTTACAAGCTGTAAAGTAAAAACCAAAGGAAAAAGCCACTTTCTGAGATCAGCTTATAAATAAGCTATTTAAGAGCTTATTAGTGGGTTTCAGACCATAGTGCTTTTGTTAAAGTTGTTCTCCCCAGCTTATTTTATAATTTTGCTTCTTTAAGTATTAGCTGAAAAGCACCTTTTATTTTCAACTTATTTTTAAGCCTAAAATGGACTTTGAGTGAAATCGGGGTTAGGTCTCAGGGTAGGATTTGTTAACTTTTTAGTTTTATTAGTTGTCTCTGTTAGTCCTTTAGGTCCTTGCATCGTTAGTCCTTAGTTTAGTTATTAAATAGTTTAATTAGTTTTTAATTAATAATTAGGGTTTATCTTTTAATTAGTTTAATTAAACTT
>BQNB010148258.1:0-16323 GCA_026074375.1 Tanacetum coccineum | reverse complement strand
GATCCTCAATGTCAACAAGATGACGTCTGTTCACATCAGTCCAGGCCTCGCTCTAATGGTGTCTGCTGACAACACTTCAGGCCCCGTTCCTTAAAGAAAAGAAAGGTGTACGATTCAGTACGCTTTATCTTTAAAAGAAGAGAAATCTTCTTGTTTTTGACCATTCTCATCAACATTCTTCATTTTTTCCCAAGCTCGTTCAGTCATTAAGTGGATCGACGTACATTAGCTTGTAATTTAATTCACTAGATCAATCAAAAATGGCAATCACCCATTGGAGAATGTTATTGGCGATCCTTCTCGACCGGTTTTGATAAGAAGTCAACTACATCAACATGTCATTTGGTGCTACTTTGACTCAAATGACAATCCAATTCCATTTGGTGGGAAACGGTCTGGTTGAGATCTACCATCTCAAAAGAAGAACAATGGTGGTAATTCTTCATGTATCTTATGTACACTTGTAAATATTTAAAAACAAAAACAAAATACAAAAATATAAAACCTACAAAACACCATAAAAACCAAAAAATACAAAATACAAAAATATTTTTCAAGACATGTCTTCTGAAAATCGATAATATTTACGGACCTAGAAATGTCATTCAATAATGACACGGGTCTTTAAATACAGTTCGAGCAGAAGTTCAAACTTTTCAAAACATGTCTTCATGGCTTGCAGTTATTTCAGACTGCAACCCGCTTTTCAATCTGAGGAAAGCATGTCGTCAAAAAGACAGTTGTTTCTGACAACGGGTAATTAATTTTTCCCGGGCATGGATTACTTCATATCCATGCATCATGGGTTATGAATACTTTGTACATAACCCTGGATGTTTACAATAAGTGTACGTGTCAGTGCATTTATTTGTCAAAATAAGAGAAATCTTATTTTTATTGGTAAAATGTTGTCTTTACAATGAATCAGTGTTTTCAATAATCACAAAAAGATTTTCAAAGACAATTCGACCACTCACACAATGACAACAGCTCTTTAAATAGAAAACGGGTCATTATTTGAGGGGGAGAAAGTGTCATATAATAATCTTTTAAAACGGTCTTTCAAATAAGTCACGGAATAAACGGATAAAGTTTTTGATAATGACAGATAACAATTTAAAGGGGACTTAACTAATATTAACTACAAGGGCTTTAGATGTCATTTGTTTCAAACTTTAGGGACTTATTTGCAATTTAAGACTTAGTGAATTCAGGCTTTAAACTACATACGACTAATATTGCCAACACCTCATAGTTTGTAAAAAGACTTAGGAATGTTTGGAAATTCTTTCCTAGTTTTAAAAGCCTTGAAGTTGATTCTCACAGAATAGATTTAAGCTAAGTAATTCTTCGAACACGATATCAAGTATAGGTGCATACAAGGTTTTGCTGATTCCGAGGTATCAAAACCAACAAGGGGGAAGGAGTAGATACAATAGAACATACAAGTACACGTGATAGATTCCATAACCTTCTTTCCTTCTTTTTGATTTTAGGTTGTGTTGATATTTTGGGTACAACTATTTCTAACACATGATGGAAGAGGCACTCGTGCATTTAGCCAGTATGCAATAATTTGAGTCCATAGTGAAAAGTGTGTAGAGTAATAATTATTTAAAACGTGAGAAGAATTCATTTTGATTCAATTAGTGTCTTGCCCAACCGGTCAATCACTAAGCTTATTCTTAAAATGAGTATAAATATTTGATAAAAGAGGTACACATAGGTATGATGATTCCTTTAAATAGTTAGTATCCTGCAGGAAGAAATGTCTACATTTGGGACTTAGTTGACTTAGGTGTTATCATTTCAACTACTTAGAGGGAATACTTGTGACATCCGGGACTTGGTTGACTTTGATGTTACAATTTATATTATCACTATCATGTAAGGAGAAATACGGACATCCGGGACTTAATTGACCTTGGTGTTGTGGTTTCAAGTTGTTTGTGTACTTTGGATATCTGGGTTTTATACATCAAGACTGCTTGATGCGGCTTGCAAGAAAATTCTGAATCTACTCAAGAAAGGATTGCTGGTTTAGGGGGAAGCTAAGACAACATCAACACCAACCACACAAGCTCAAGTTATATATGTATCTGAATCTGTTCTATCCTCGAAGTTTGATGCAAAGACTTTCATAACTTGGAAAGAAATTTGAAGCAACGCTGAAGAGTGCTTGGATAGAGAAAGATCAGATTGACAACCTCTTGAAAGAAAGAAGGTTAATGAGGAGGCTAGAAAAGTTCATTGGTGGAAGACTATAAATCATACGGGTGACTTTACGCTGCTTTCAAAGGACCATATGATTATCATAGGTTTGTTCTCATCTTATAAGATCAATGCCTCGTAAATAATTTTTATCTTGATGAATTAAGTTAATAACTATTAGATTTTTTTGTGAAAAATAAGATGTGCTCGAGTACAAATTTTACAAGAATTTCTTAGTAAATTCAAAATCTTTCAAATAATTGTACTCGGCACCATCTTATAAACTCTTAAAAGTTGAGGGGGAGCAATAATATGTTCCATTTTTGCTAGAATACATCATTTTGTCCCTGAACGGTTAATCAATTGATATCTAAAATATCAAGGGATTAACATTTTGGATAAGGGGAGAAAATGTGATTAACACGGACTTAATGAATATTGACATAAGTAATCAATTAAAATGGACTCGATACACTCCACACCTAGCATGTACTACGATTACGATGCATATGTTAAGGGGGAGCTTTTAGTGATGATGAAAAACTCTCAAAGTGTAAATCTTTTGATATTTATAATCAAACACGTTTTTGAATAATTTTACAATGATTTAGGTTTGTAATGGTGAATGGAATTACCCTAAAAGACTGACCATGTACTGTAATTTATATAGAGTTTATAAGGTGGGTGAGGAATAGGTATTCAAATCCCATGATCCAGCCAGAATCGGAGGGATCTACCCAGGGATATCCACTAGTTAGTGTAGAAGTCCCTTGTGATAAAAGGAGAAAAAGTAAGATCGAGGAATAATGCCGACTGAGATGTGAGCTTAACACAGAACAAAACCCCAACAGGTTGTTAGTTATGAAGTCTCGAAGCAATTAAAGTTGTTGAAGAATGAAAAGAAATGTAAGGATAAAGGTGAAAAGAAAGATCATCTCATACACTTAGCAGAACCGGGGTCCAATACATATGCTGTCAGACAACACTAGGTGTTTTGTCTGACATTGAAGACCTCATGACCCATTGACGCAAAAAAGCACAAACCCTCCCAGCCACTCAAAGTCGGAAAGACTATTGTTTCAAAACTCAGGAGATACACTCTTTTCTATTGACTTTCTCACTCCAGAGTTAGTGATATTGAAAAGGTGGCACTCAGCACCCACGCCGATCACTAAATTAAAATGCACCATTGAGTCTAGAGCCAAAAGAGTATTCATCCATTATCTCATTAGGACCTTGTCATAATTTAGCTTGTTATGTCAACACAAAGTGAATATCCAAGTAATTTCATTTAGTACTACGCAAGATCCTTTTTTTTTTTGTGGGGGAATTTGCTAAACATCCGAGTGATACTAGGAATTCACAATGAGATGGAAATCCTGCTTGAGCCAACATCAAACCGCTCAATGGTAGTAACTTGTGAGATTCTTTATGAATCAAACTTGTGACAACTGAAAGAAACGAAGGAACGATTCTTAAGAATCAAACTTGTTCCAGGCAAATAGATCAACGGTTTGTTTCAGAAATTTTGAAATGATAACACTCTCGGTTGTCACAAAAACAATTTTGCAATTGATACACCGATTGATTTTCAATATCAATTTACTATATCTAATCGGTGACGATAGTAACTCACTGGTTTCACTCATTTTTTTTTTTTTTTTTTGTTTTTTTTTTTTTCTTATCGTGTTGTGCCTGCTTTGGACGTTCCGCTAATGATAACATGCTGTGTACTATGAAATCAATACTAAGTGTGTAGAAAGATATCAATACTGCAGCTGGAAAATCCTGTCAATAAGATTCCTCTTAAATTGAATCTAATCTGATCACAGGTCGATCCTCACGGATTTGAAGGTTACTCTAACCAAACCTGGACGAATGACAAAGCCATATTCGTCCCCCCGCTTTATTGCTAACAGTTTTATTGCAGGAAACTTAAAGAAGGTGGTGAATGTAACACCCCCAAAATCGGGTCTCAGCGGAAAGGTAACAATGGGGTTTCTTGCCAAAGTACAAAAATCAGAATATAAATACGACCTTAAATGGACGTTAAAAATAAGTTTCATTCGATGTCATTACAAAAGATCAGAGTTTTCACGTTAGGTCCCATAGTTTTATTTAAAAGACATTAAGATTTTATAAGACAAAAGTTTCATTGAATTAAGAAATCAGAAATCCCTCAAATAAATATCCGTCACGGCTCCCATCAACTTATACTCAGCACCTGAGATAAAAAACATTCTAAAACGTCAACAAAATTGTTAGTGAATCATAAGTTTTATCAGGAGAAAAGCGTGGACCACAAGATTAATGTATAGTAGACTATGAACACATCCAATTAGTGCCCCCAACACCTTGTATTAATGCCCTAAGCTGACATGGACACGAACTTAACTAAAAACGTAATCTAACCAGTACTCGAGGTTTAGGCCCCACCCGGATACAGATTGTTACTAAAACATCCTACAATTTTCTCAATACAGATTCTGCCAAACATCCTACGAATTTTCTTCGACATGTTAAATGCGACAATGGTCCACTAGAAACCATCCTTAGACGGTATGGACAAGTCCCAATATGAACTATCCATAACACTAGCGTATACCCATCAGATAATTAACGTTCATGAATAAAAAGGGGACTTAACTGGCAATACGTACCTAGGCAAGTAATGTAATCAGGAAAATAGCATACAGTTTTGAAAACCACTTTGTCCAAAGAAATCAAGCATTAATCTCCCCCGTTATTTAATATACAAGTAGTAGAAAAGGGGGCACGAACTCACCTTGACTGAAATGGTAATCACATAATTCTCAATAAAAATGCGTCACGCTTACGATCGAAAATGCAACCTAATCTCAATATGGTCGTATAAGTACTAAACACTTTATTATTATAGGTCTATAGCTCTCATACTATCGTTCGGCTATCATAATTAAGAGGTGCATGTAGAGGAAGTATGAGGAGCTAAGACACTTTTAAATCGTAAATCCAACAACTCTTCAATACGCCACCCGAAGAGGCCTCATATGAAACTCCCTAGTAAAGAGAACTTTGATAGAACCACATATAGGTCTATATATTACAATCACCATCCTAATTTTTTGGTAAAAATTTGTTTTAATTTATTAAAAACGTTTATAATTACCGTTTTCAGTAAAAACTGCGTAACTTTCGCGTTTTAAGCCCGATTTTGACGTTTCTTATGCCCACGCTTTCGTATTAGGACGAGTTATCATAATTTGACTCAGTACTAACTATAACTAACAGACTTAACTTTAATACTAACAGTATTAAGTCTGTTTACAATATTTTCCTAACAACATATAATTCTATATAGCTACATCACCATCTAATCGTTTTAGTGAAATCATATTTATAAAGTAAAAACGTTTATAAGTATACTTTAGTAAAACTGGCGTAACTTTCTCGTTTTAAGTCCGTTTCTTACGTCCACGCCTTCGTATTAAGACGAGTTATCAAAATATAATATTTTCAAAATCTGAGTTTTCTGATGAATAGTGATTTTTACTGTTCATAACAGTTATATATTTATTTTTATAGATTTAGTTATCGTAAATCTCGTAAATGTTGTAACTTATTCGTTTTAACTCCGTTTTTAGCGATTCTTTCAAGCACGTCTTCGTATTTAAAAGTTGTATCGATTTATTGATGTTTCAAAAGTATAAGTTTCTGTGGTGAATAGTAACTTTTATAAAAATAGTTTTATAAAAGTATATATTTAACGTAAACTTGAAATCGTCGTATTATAAATCGGTTTTTCGAGTTCTTTACATGCCCACGATCCTTGGGACATGTAGTATCTTATAAAATCAAAAAATAGAGGTGTAAATTTTCAAATTCAAACAACCCCTAAATGGGTTTTTCTCAAAATGTATTTAAAAATCATTTTTATAACTTTTTAGCTTAACTACTTTGTTATAATTCCATTACAACTTTTATTAACATATGTCTTACATATTATTATGTCCATTAGTCCATGATATATTCAACCACATAACACATGAATAAGTGTACAAAATTATAATCACAAGCAAAAATATATTTTACATGTTTAAAAGCATCCTAATGGTGATTTCACTACATAGAACTTATATACACATAAAATGATAAATGTAAAGACATAAAGGGTTTTAGGTAACATTGTGGTGATATAATATGATAACCAACACAATCTAAACCCTTGTTTAGATTATAAACCTAAGCTTGCAAGATCTTGAAACCCTAAACCCTAATCTTCCATTTTTCTTGCTTAACACTTGTAAAGACTTAACTAAGCCTTCAAATCTTCTTAGGACATCTTAGATATGTTGTAAGAATGTATGTAAATGTGTTAAATAAAATTTTGTAAGGATTTGTATGTTGTTTGAGGTTTGCCGTGGCCAAAGAGGAGGGGGAAGGAGAGATTTTTGTGTTTTACACCTTGAAAGTGAGAAGTGTGTGTGTATTTCACTAGTATGAGACCTTATATACATGGAAGACTAGTCAAAGACAAGATGAGGGTTTCATGGAGGTCTTTGGTCAAAAGGATGAGAGGTATGGCTAGGCTTAATGGCAAGTGATGTACATTGCTAGCTCATTAATACTTGTGTTATTTGGTTCCCTAGAATGGACATTATCCCATGGAAATGAGGGAATGTGTTGGCTAAATACTTTGAAGAGAAATGGAAGTAATACTTGCATTATAATTGAAAGTATATCTTGTAGTTTCTTTTATTAAAGTGTAAGACTTGAATTTAAGTGTCTTGGTTGCTCCTATTTATATGGGAAGTCCTTTATATTTACTATAGGTTAAAAGTTTTATAAACTTTGGGTATTGGGTATAAACCTGGGTATTTGTTGAAGCGTAGAAAAGTTTTGGTGCTTCCGGGTATGCCTAAATGTATTTAATTGCGAAACGTAAACGTTTTACGCAACCAATAAAATAAAATATAAAAAGTTGATTATTACTTTCGTAAAAATAATATATTGCTAGCTTGACGAAAACTTTAATTCGTTTGGTGTCCGTTTACGTTAATTATTGATTTTTAGTTTGCGCGATTTAACTATATAATAAGAATTAAAAGTAAACGCGTACGAGAAAAAAAATAATTAGTAAAATAGATGACGTCGTAAATGACCTGAAAATACGGAATGTTACAGTCTCCTCCGGTTAGAAGAGCCTTGTCCTCAAGGCTCAAGTTGCGGCACTTGAGGAAAGTACGGGTTCGGAGAAAAGATGCGGATATTTCATCCGGAATTGGTCTTCATGTTCCCAGGTATACTCAGCTCCTTGCCGAGAGTTCCAACGAACTTTGACTAATGGAATTCTTCTTTGCTTTAGCTTTTTCACATCTCGTTCCACGATCTCAATAGGTTCTTCAACAAAACGTAGATTTTCATCAATCTCGATCTCATCCAAAGGTACTTGAACATCTGGCTCCGCCAAACATTTCTTGAGATTTTTTTTTTTTCAGACACCATGGAAACGCGTCGTGGACACAAATCAGATCTGGGTAACTTCAGCCGATAAGCCACCGGTCTAACACGCTCTACGATTTCAATAGATTCTCATCATATGTGGTGCTAGCTTTCCTTTCTTACCAAATCGTACCACTCCCTTCCATGGAGATACCTTAAGTAACACTCGGTCTCCAACTTGGAATTCAAGAGGTTTACGCCTCTTATCAGCATAGCTTTTCTGGCGACTCCTAGCCGTCTTCAATCTTTCCTTAATTTGAACAATCTTTTCAGTCGTTTCTTGCATAATTTCTGGTCCAATAAGCTGACTTTCTCCAACTTCAGTCCATATCATGGGGGATCTACATTTCCGCCCGTACAGAGCCTCGAATGGTGCGCACTTAATGCTTGTGTGGTAACTGTTATTATAGGAAAACTCAATCAATGGAAGATGAGTATCCCAACTGCCACCAAAATCCATAACACAAGCTCGAAGCATATCCTCCAGCGTCTGAATAGTACGCTCACTCTGACCGTCGGTCTGAGGGTGGTAAGCCGTACTCATGTCTAGTCTCGTACCCAACGCTTTCTGAAAAGCTTGCCATAAGTGTGACGTGAATCGACCATCACGGTCTGAAATGATTGACACCGGCACACCATGTCTCGCTACAATCTCATTGGTATAAATCTTTGCTAACTTCTCCGTCTTGTAGTCTTCACGAATAGGTAAGAAGTGAGCCGACTTGGTCAATCTATCCACAATGACCCAAATCGTATCATGCCCACTGCTACTTTTAGGCAACTTTGTGACAAAGTCCATTGTTATCTTTTCCCATTTCCACTCAGGAATTTCTGGTTGCTGAAGAAATCCTGAGGGTTTCTGATGTTCGGCTTTAATCTTAGAACACGTAAGACATCTGCTAACGTACTCAGCAATGTCTCTCTTCATACCAGGCCACCAATACAAGTCTCTCAGATCATAGTACATCTTATCCGCACCCGGATGTACTGAATATCTAGAAGTATGAGCTTCATCCATGATCAATTTCCTTACACCACCAACTGATGGAATCTAGATACGATCAAAGAAGTAAATTTCACCATCATCTCGTTGCTCAAAGTGTCTTTCTAATCCTCTTAGCCATTCAGTTGGGGCTTTGAGATCCTTGGAAGCTTCGCTCTGCGCTTTAAAAATCTTCAGTTTAGGTCCAGATTGAATAGTAATAACTCTTAGCACGTACTCGTCTTGGTTTGAGTCTTTCTTTTCTTGCTCAAGATTCTAGCCACTACGTTCGCTTGCCACATGTGGTATTTGATCTCAACTAGTTGTTCACTGAGTAGCTCGATCCACCGCCTTTGGCGGTATATTTAAATATTTATGGTTAAATTATGTATGGAGACTCCTGGTGGTGTGTAGATAACATTTTCGTCCCTATAAAGGATAATGTCTCTAGTTTTTATGAGCGAACACCACGCACCCATTTTCTAGGTGTGGGTGGTATTAATTTTTCTCATGCTTCTTTAAAATGTCTTGACGCATATGCTATCAACTTTTTTTCCACGCTGCATCAGCACTGCTCCCAAAATCCATGTTTTGATGCATCACAATAGACCAGAAAGTCATGGGTCCATCGGGGAGTGCTACACAGGAGCCTTTGCATAGTTTCTCCTTCAGATATTTTGGAAAGTTCATCTTGCTTTATAGCCCCACACTTAAGGCCTTTTCTTTGAGTCAACGGGTGAGGGGCTTTGCGGTCTTAGAGAAATTTTCATTAAATCTTCGGTAGTTACAGCCAATCATAAAAATGAACGGATTTCTGGTGGGGACTCAGGGTCTTTCCTGTTCTTGCCGACTTCTAATTTACTAGGTTCTACGTGGATACCGTCACGGTTGACACATGTCCTGGTTTGTACTTCTGGTAATCCAAAATGGCATAACTTTGAATACTTTGGGCGTACAACTTCTCCTTCTTGAGTAAGTCTAAATTCATTTTCGCTATTGTGGACCTTCATGCTCTTCCTTCGGACTGGATAGAGTTATGATGGCGTCATGGATAATAAATTATGAATTGGGGTTCCAAATACGGCTTGCATACTGCGGTTCATTAAGTCCATAAATATTGCTGGCGTGTTTGTCAGTCCAAATGGCATGACTGTGACTCAAAAATGCCCGTATCGAGTTCTAAACGCGGTCTTCGGTATATCTTCTTCTCGGACTCTCAACTGATGATATCCCGAACGAAGATCTATCTTGGAGAAACAACACGCACCTTGTAATTGATCAAACAAGTCGTCAATTCTGGGGAGAGGATAGCGGTTCTTTATAGTCAACTTGTTTAGTTCCCTGTAGTCAATACACATTCTCATCGAACCATCTTTCTTCTTGACAAAGAGCACGGGTGCTCCCCATGGTGAGTGACTTGGTCGAATAAAACCCTTCTCTTGAAGTTCTTTAAGTTGGTTCGATAATTCTAACATTTCTGAAGGGGCTAACCGGTATGGAGATCTAACAACTGGCGATGCGCCTGGAATCAGATCAATGCGAAATTCTATCTCTCGCACAAGAGGTAAACCTAACAGATCGTCTGGAAATACCTCAGGGAAGTCTCGGACAACACGTATGTCATCAAGCTTTTTCTCATCAGCCTTGATACATGCAAGTGAACGAAGATCCTTTTCCGGCCTCTCGCCTTGAACTTCAAGAATCTTGCCATTCGGAAGAGGAATACGGACAATTCTTCTACATAACAATCGATTGAGAGCTTGGTGGTATTCAACCAATCCCCATTCCAATGAATAACATCAAATATACCTGCCGGGTTGGTAACAAGTCTATTTTCGAAACACTGATTACACAAGACTAGGTCAACTACGTAAATGGTATTGGTGCTATCAACTTTTTCGTCGGCTTAATTCGATGTCATTAACTAGTATTAAAGTGGCTGGGACAATATCAATAAAAATGTGTTAACGCAGAAGATCAAAACTCTTCTCACGCACTCGAATTCAAGAGAATACAAGCGTAGTGATCATTAAGAAGAAACGTACCAGCGACCACATTCGGATTCTGCTGTGGATTTTCAATCACCACGTAAGCTCTCCCATGAGCTCCATCATTCTGCTGGTTCCCTGCTTTCGGACACTTGTCCTTGAAATGTCCTTTCTCACCACACCCGAATAACATGTTCACTTTGCCAGGAATTCATTACATGCACCCTGAAGCCTAAACTCTATAAATCCTTCTCCATTGTGGACCTATTCTTTGACATCTCTGGCACTTTTAAGGACACGTCCATGATGATGTAAGTTGCACCGGTTGCATTTTGGTAAATTTCTGATTTAATCTTTCTCCGGCTAGGCTGCTAGCATATGTTACCCTGACAGTTTCTGGTTCTTGTTTGGTGCTGGTTGGATGATTGTTGTTTTGGTTGCGGTTTTTTGTTGTTGTTGTTGTTGTTGGTTATGGTATTGTTGTTGTTGTTTTTCTCTGGTTGTTCTTCCCATATCCATTTATTGCTTTCCCCAATTCTGCAGCCCTACCCTGAACTGATTGCTGACAGTTCAAGGGGCCATGTGGATTGCCTCATGCAAGGTCAGGCTTTGAAGAAGTGATGTTTCCTTTGATTCTTCAGGAAACACCCCCTCCCCCCCCCCAACGAATGTACTTTTCAATCTTCTTCTTTCAGTGGACACCAATTCAGGACACATCAGAACTAGTTCGTGGAAACGATTACTGTAAGCTTCGATATCATCTCCTTTCAGAGTAAGAGTCCAAAGTTCTTGTTCTATCCTTTGGATTTCAGTTACTGGGCATTATTCAGTGGTCATCATAGCTTTCACGTTGCTCTAGGGGATCTGATTAGCATTAGCAAGTCCCAAAGTCTAAACATTTCCGTTCCACCAGGTTAGAGCAACGCCCTCAACGTGCACATAGCAACTCCATTTTGTCATCTTTAGCACTTTTGCAAATTTAAACACTTGCTCCATCTATTGAAACCAACATTTTAGTCGACTACACCTTCAGTCCCTGAAAAGAGTGAGGCTTGCCTTTCATAATGTCTTATACGAACATCAATGCATCTTATGGTACAACAGTTCCTCAAGTATTTGTTGATTCGGATCCACCCAGTATTTTTGAGTCAGCTCTTCTAGTCTTTTCATTATTTTTAAATAGCTTTGGTACACACGGCTTTTTTCCACTATCTTCCTAACAGATTTCTTCTTAAATCTCCTGGGCGGCATGATTCTGGCAACACAAGTACATAATTCGTTGAGAATTTGTAAAGGTATGCAAAGTCATGGCACATGGTAAATAATGGAGAATGATATAAATAATCATAAATTAATCAGGATAGTCGATATTTATATAATTGTGCAATAGTAATAGATATTGATATGTCAAAAGCTAGACGTAAGAGTTTGAATTTTTAAACCAAGTATTATATATATAAGATTATATATAATGCAATAATAATCAAAAAAGTAAGTAAGATCAGGAAATACGCGCGCGTGGATATCGGATAGCGATGAAGGATTCTGTATTTAAAAATGAAAGAAAAGAAAACCTTTAAACTTTGTGGTTATAGACTAGGTTTAGAAAATGACCAGGTTCGCTATAACCTTGGCTCTGGTACCATCTTTAACACCCCCAAAATCAGGGAGCAGCGAAATGGTAACAATGGGGTGCTACGTCAAAGTACAACAATAAAGATATAGGAAACGACCATAAATGGACGTTAAAGACAAGATTTCATTCGACGCCATAACAAAATATCAGAGTTTATACATTAGGTCCCATATATTTTATAAGTCATAAACATTTCACACATTTGTTAAATTATACCAAAAGCTTCATAATACCAAAAGATGACTTAAGTTTTTAAAAAATAATAAAGTTGCATAGACTTTTAGATAAAACATAATCCATTCTTCATTGATATCCGCAACGGCTCCCCTCCAATCTTCATACCCTAGGAACTGAAATTACATGCTAAAAGTCAACACAAAGGTTGAGTGAAATCATAGGTTTATCGGTAAAAAGGGTGGACCACAAGATCGAAGTAATAGTAGACTCTGAAACACATTCAGTAGTCCAAAACGTTTATTATTGCACTAAGCTCATGACCCCGAAGCCTTAACTAGATTTGTGCCCCAATCAGAATATAGGATGCTTGCCAACAACCTAACACCTCTCAATGTTAAATACACCTTGATCAAACTAGTGACCCAAGGAAAGGTGGGGATTGTCAGTCCCGATAGATCTATCCACAACACTCGCGCTTACTACAATAGCAATTAACGGTTCATGATAAATAGGGACTTCATGGCAATAAGGTAACTTAGCAATAATATTCAGGCAGTAATCTGGATAACATACACTTTGTAAACACTTTGAAAACACTTAGAAAAACACTTGTGTCCAATAGTAAAACAAGCAATGTAATTCACCCCGTAGATTTTGTAAAACAATCACGTAGTAAAAAGGGGGCTATGAACTCACCTCGAGTGAATGGTAATCAACAAGTATTCACAATAGAAAATGCGTCACGCTTACGATCGAATGCAACCTAATCCAATATAGGTCGTATAAGTACTAAACACTTTGATTATTTATAGGTCGTATAGCTCATCATACTATCGTTCGGGCTATCATAATTAAGAGGTCATGTAGTGACGTATGAGGAGCTAGGACACTTTAAATCGTAAATCCAACAACTCGTCGATACGCCACCCCGAAGAGGCCTCATTATGAAACTCCCTAGTAATATAGTACTTTGATTAACTAATACCACATATAATTCTATATAGCTACATCACCATCTAATCGTTTTAGTGAAATCTGGGTTGCAGGTTTGGTCCTTTTGGGTTGCATTTTTGGTCCCTGTGGTTTGGTCAAATTGCAGGTTTGGTCCCGGCTCGGGACCAAATTTGCAACGAAAACTTAAAAATCAGGACCATCACTGCAATTTCAAAAGTTAAGGTCCCAAACCTGCAATTTAGCCATACCACAGGGGCCAAAAATGCAATTAACTCATATTTATTTTTATAGATTTAGTTATCGTAAATCTCGTAAATGTCGTAACTTATTCGTTTTAACTCCGTTTTTAGCGATTCTTTCGAGCACGTCTTCGTATTTAAAAGTTTTATCGATTTATTGATGTTTTAAAAGTATAAGTTTCTGTGGTGAATAGTAAACTTTATAAAAATAGTTTTATAAAAGTATATATTTAACGTAAACTTGAAATCGTCGTATCTTTTTCGTTATAAATCGGTTTTTACAGTTCTTTACATGCCCACGATCCTTGGGACATGTAGTATCTTATACAATCATAAAATATATGTGTAAATTTTCGAATTCAAACAGCCCCTAAATGGGTTTTTCTCAAAATGTGTTTAAAAGTCGTTTTTATAACTTTTTAGCTTAACCACTTTGTTACAAGTCCATTACAACCCTTATTAACATATGTCTTACATACTTAGGGTTCCTAGTCCATGATATATTCAACCACATAACACATGAATAAGTGTACAAAATTATAATCACAAGCAAAAATATGTTTTACATGTTTAAAAGCATCCTAATGGTGATTTCACTACATAGAACTTATATACACATAAAATGATAAATGTAAAGACATAAAGGGTTTTAGGTAACCTTATGGTGATTTAATATGATAACCAACACAATCTAAACCCTTGTTTAGATTATAAACCCAAGCTTGCAAGATCTTGAAACCCTAAACCCTAATCTTCCATTTTTCTTGCTTAACACTTGTAAAGACTTAATCAAGCCTTCAAATCTTCTTAGGACATCTTAGATATGTTGTAGGAATGTATGTAAATGTGTTAAATAAAATTTGGTATGGATTTGGTGTTGGTCTTGTGGTTGCCGTGAGCTAGAGAGGAGGGGGAAGAGAGATTTTGTGTGTTTTACACCTTGGAAATGGATATGTGTGTGTTTACTTTCTAGTTTAGGCATTATATACCCTAAGACTTATTCAAGGGACATGTAGAGGATTTCTAGGGAATGTATGGTCATAAGTATGGAAGCTTTACAAGTAAACATGTAAGTCTTGGTCAAAAGGATGGGAGGTATGGCTAGGTTTAATGGCAAGTGATGTACAAGACTTTTTGAAAGATTTTTGTGATATTTGTTTGGTGTTTTCTTCACAAAACCGGCCATAGGTATGAATATATAAGATATTTTATAAATTTTTGAGTATTAGGTATAAAAGTGGGTATTTGTTGAAGCGTAGAAAAGTTTTGGTGCTTCCGGGTATACCTAAACGTATTAAATTGCGAAACGTAAACGTTTTACGCAACTAATAAAAATAAAATATAAAAAGTTGATTATTACTTTCGTAAAAATAATATATTGCTTGCTTGACGAAAACTTTAATTCGTTTGGTGTCCGCTTACATTAATTGTTAATTTTTAGTTTACGCGATTTTACTATATAATGAGAATTAAAAGTAAACGCGTACGAGAAAAAAAATTAGTAAAATAGATGACGTCGTAAATGACCTGAAAATACAGAATGTTACAGTCTCCTCCGGTTAGAAGAGCCTTGTCCTCAAGGCTCAGGTTGCCACACCTGAGGAAAGTACTGGTTCAGAGAAAAGATTCGGATATTTCTTCCGGAATTGGTCTTCACGTTCCCAAGTATACTCAGCTCCTTGCCGAGAGTTCCAACGAACTTTGACCAATGGGATTCTTCTTCATTTTAGCTTCTTCACATCTCGTTCCACGATCTCAATAGGTTCTTCAACAAAACGTAGATTTTCATCAATCTCGATGTCATCCAAAGGTACTTGAACATCTGGCTCAACCAAGCATTCCTTGAGGTTCGACACATGAAATGTGTCGTGAACACAACTTAGCTCCTAGGGTAACTTCAGCCGATAAGCCACCGGTCCAACACGCTTCACGATTTCAAATGGTCCCACATATCGTGATGCTAGCTTTCCCTTCTTGCCAAATCGTACCACTACCTTCCATGGAGATACCTTAACACTCGGTCTCCAACCTTGAATTCAAGAGGCTTACGCCTCTTATCAACATAGCTTTTCTGGCGACTCCTAGCCGTTTTCAATCTTTCCCTAATTTGAACAATATTTTCTGTCGTTTCTTGCACAATTCTGGTCCAATAAGCTGACTTTCTCCCACTTCAGTCCATATCATGGGGGATCTACATTTCTGCTCGTACAGAGCCTTGAATGGTGCGCACTTAATGCTTGTGTGGTAACTGTTATTATAGGAAAACTCAATCAATGGAAGATGAGTATCCCAACTGCCACCACTCGAAGCATATCCTCCAGCGTCTGAATAGTACGCTCACTCTGACCGTCGGTCTGAGGGTAGTAAGCCGTACTCATGTCTAGTCTCTTACCCAACGCTTCCTGAAAAGTTTGCCATAAGTGTGACGTGAATCGACCATCACGGTCTAAAATGATTGACACCGGCACACCATGTCTTGCTACAATCTCATTGGTATAAATCTTTGCTAACTTCTCCGTCTTGTAGTCTTCACGAATAGGTAAGATCCTTTTCTGGCCTCTCGCCTTGAACTTTAAGAATCTTGCCATTCGGAAGAGGAATACGGACAATCTTTTCATAACAATCTATGACAGCTCGGTGGTATGCCAACCAATC
>BQNB010148257.1:0-14245 GCA_026074375.1 Tanacetum coccineum | reverse complement strand
ACTACTGTTTTTTAAGCAAACATACTAAAAATAATCATTCAAACAATCAAAACAAACACACCATGTAGGTGGTTCGGTTGATGAATACGCCACAAAAAATCAAATTTTGATCAACTAAATCAACGATACACTTAAATTTGAGTTAACAATACTCTACTAACATCATAATCTACAAAAGCCCTCAAGAAAATTTAACATCTATGCACTTTAATTTTTTATGAACCCTAAATAAAAAATATTGATTTTTCAAGATATGTGAAGAGATGAAAGAATTCCTTTGGCAATTGAGATAAGAAGACGATTATTAATGACTTTCGTGTTTTACCTTAGATCAAAAAATGGTTTCTTGTTTGTCTTTGTGTGTTAGCCGATCCAAGAGATCAAAAAATGGTTTCGTGTTTTACCTATATTGCAAAGCTAGTCCCAGAGTTAATCTCGTTAACTCCCCCTTAACACGTTCTCCCAACAAATACTCATTTTCTATTTAAAGAGTTGTAGAATTTGTTTGAGTGTTCGAATTCTCTTGTTTATTTTTACTGATGATGAAATTAATTTAATTAATTTTTTTGATCATTTTTGGAAATTTTCATGTTAAAAATTCATTCTCCCCCTCGAACAAAGACCGTAGTCTATTCAAATATTTCTTGGAAATGTTCGAGCGTTTGAAATTTCTTGAAAATCTTTTTCCATTTAATGACAAAAATTGATTCGGATTTATTCCCAGCATTTGAAAAATTTGTTTGGCTCGAGCATGTTTGATAAACATGTTTTGAGAAAAATTGCTCGAGATAAATAATATTTTTTATTCTAAGGACAAACAGTACTGACACGTACAGTTTCCTTTTTAGAAAGTGCGGACTGTGTAGCAAAATATAAACAAGTCATATTCTTAAATTTTTAACTTGGAATGTTTTGAATCTTTAAACTCGAGACCGAAAAGACTTCTCTTTTCGTTGTTAAGGATAACTGCACTGAAGCGTATAGTTTCCTTTTCTCTAGGGTCTGGGTTGTTATCTGATATTTAATAACAAACCATAAGAAAATTTGAGAAGACATGTTTTAAAAATGTTTTAAACTTTCAGTCAAACTTTATCTACAGAACTGTGTCATTATTGAATGACATTTCTTATTTTTTAGATATTATCGATTTCTGACATACATGTCAGGAATATTTTTTATGGTTTTGGAATTTTCTGATTTTGTGTTTTCTTTTTAGATTTTAGATTTTGATATTTTGTTTTTGAAAAATATTTGAAAAATGAAAATCTTTTTGATTTTATAAACTATTCTACATATAGTACATGTGATACAAGAAGTAGTAAACTGAGTTACACTTCGTCCTCGTCTGACTCTGCAAGATGTTTCAGCTCTTTGGCGTAATGCTCTGCATGCCTAGGCGTTTGATCGGAAATTCAAAGCGTTCTCTCGCGAGTGCTTTAGGGAATATATCTACTAGCTGATAAGCAGTCTTGACAAAGTAGAGTTCAACAATCTCATTTTCAACTTGTTCCTTGATAAAATGGTATCTGACGGCAATGTGTTTTATCTTGGAGTGTTGCACTATGTTGCAAGATAAGGGAATGGCGCTCTGGGAGTCGCAGTATAAGGGAATCTTGCTTAGTCAGTTAACTAAGACCGCATCCATATGATCTGTTCACAACAATCGGACTGGGAGATATATTCAACTTAGTAGTGGATATTGCAGTACACTTTTGCTTCTTAGACGACCATCTTACTAGCGTTTCACTTAAAATTATGCACTACCCGATGTACTTTTCCTTGAATTTTGGCAACCTGCATGGTTAGCATCTACAAAAGCCGTTAGATCAAATCTGGCGTCCTTCGGATACCAAATACCCATATTAATGGTTCCTTTGAGGTAACAAAAGACCTGTTTAACCGTAGTTAAGTGCTTCTCGGTGGGTTTGCCTGATACCAGGCACACATGCAGACGACAAACACAAGGTCAGGGCGACTGGCTATGAGGTACATTAGGGATCCGACCATACCTCAATAACGAGTTGGGTCAACTAGAATCCCATTTGGATCCTCATCCAGTTTTAACCTTTCCACCATGGGAATGTCAACAGGGTCACATTTGTCTAAACCATATTTCTTAAGCATCTCAAGAGTATATTTAGATTGGTTTATGAAAATGCCTCTGGGACTTTGAGAAATTTGTAGACCTAAGAAAAACGACATTTTTCTTGTCATTGACATTTTAAAATGTTTTCTCATTTGATCTGAAAATTTATCATAGAAGCTAGGATTTTTAGAGGGAAATATGATGTCATCGACATCGATTTATACCAATATTATGTGCTATCCTTCTTTCCGTGTGAACAAAGTTGGATCAACTACACCTTTGATGAATTATTAAGATAGCAAGTCATACCAAGCCCTTGGCACTTCTTTCAATCCATACAACGCCTTATTTAGTCAAAAAAACATTTGTTGGATGGTCTTGATCAACAAATCCTTTAGGTTGACTGACGTATACTTCTTTGAGAATGCCATTGAGAAAAGCAGTCTTCACGTCCATTTAGAATACTGTCATGTTCATGTGAGCAGCATAGGTAATGAAGATGCGAATGGCTTCAATACACGCAACTAGTGCAAATGACTCTTTGAAAACTATCCCCTCTTTTTGACGATAACCTTTAGCAACTAATCGAGCCTTATTTTACAAAACCCTGCCATATTCATCAAGTTTCACTTCGAAGATCCATTTTAGGATGATGATCAAAACTTTGTCTGGTCTTGGTACTAATTCCCATACTTCAAGTCGCTCAAACTCATGAATCTCCTCTTATATAGCTTTAATCCAGCTAGATTCAATCATGGATTCTTTATAATTCTTCGACTCTTCTTTGATTAGGAATGCATGAAAATAGCACCATAAGGCATCGGTTGCAAGTTGACGTCTAGTCAAAATAGGTTTGGATGGATTGCCGATAATTATCACTAACGGATGATCCTTTGTTCATCTTTTGGTGTTGATTTGAGGTTGTTGGAAGGTGTACATGTTTGAAGTGTCTACAATCCTTGAAGATGACTCAGCTGAGCTGGTAACTAGAGGAGCAAATGGATTTGTAAAGGTGTCACTATTAAACATTTATAGAATTGATTGGATGAGATGTTGTTTCATTGTTCGATGAAATACTTGGAGAAAGAGCATCTTTATCAATGAAAGTAAAAGAAGGAGATGCTTTGGCTGTAACTGATGGTAGTAGAGTTACAACAAAAATGGGGGTAGATACAACATTTAGAGGTTTGAAGTATTCATCGAACATTGGTTGAAACAGTACATCCTAATCATTCTTTGTAGGAGGTTTAGCTGATATTGAAGCATCATGGTTAAGCACGAGTCCTGAATTAATGTGTCCAGAAGTCTATCCTTAACGTTCGGGTCTTGAACCATATTGTTCATAAGCCATTTGAGTAAGTTCATCAAATTGTACGTTCGTTGTTTCCATTATCAGTTTGGTCCTTTTGTTGTAGATTCGGTACGCCTTTTTGGATGGTGAGTAACCAACAAAGATTCCAATGTCTGCTTTAGGCTGAAGTTTCCTAAGATCCTCAAAATCATTTGTTGGATAACATAATGCACCAAAAACATGAAGATACTTGAGTTCTAGTTTACGATCTCTGAGCAGTTCATATGGAGTCGTATTTTAGCGGGTATGGATAAGGGAGCGGTTTTGAGTATAACATGCAGTAGCTACAGCTTTAGCCCATAGAAATAAAGAAGATTTGGAGAAAATAAGCATGGTCCATGCAGCTTCTACCAACAAACTGTTACGCCTTTCAACTATGACATTTTGTTGTGGAGTTCGTGCAGTGGATGTATTATGAGTAATTCTAACTTCTTCCATATAATTCCGTAGTGTTTGATTGATAAATTCTGTGCCATTATCGGTGCGAAGATATCTTATTATTGCTTTAAGACTAACTTGAGGTTGCTTCAAAAAATTTATAATAATCTATGGAGCTTCATCTTTTGTTCTAAAACACTTCACCCAAGTAAACCGAGAATAAGCATCTACAATGACAAGAATATACCTTTTCTCGTTTATACATGCCACCCATATCGGTCTATACAAATCAATATGCAGCAATTGAAGTTTTTCACTTGTACTTGGTTCAGGCTTGTGTAGATAGGATTCCTTTTTGCTTTTTCCCATTTGACATGCTAAACACAAGTGATCTTTAGTATACTTCAATTTGGGTAGCCCTTTGACAAGACCTTATTTAGCAAGCTGATTGATGATGCCAAAATTCAAATGAGACAAACAACAGTGCCACAACCAAGATTTTGTTTTTGAAGCTTTGGAGAGTAGAAAAATTGTAGAAGACTTTATAAAGGTTAGAACCATGAGATCTTGAAAGTAGATCAACACCTTCCAAGTTACATACAAAACAAGTGTGTTTTCTAAATGCTACTTCAAGATCTAAATCACAAAATTGCCTAACGGAGAAGAGATTATGACCAAGGCCTTCAACGTAGTAAACTCGTAAAATAAGGATATTTCCCATATGTAGATCTCTGTATCCTATATTAGCTACAAAATGATCACTGCCGAATCGGACCATACCAATAAACATGGAAACAAAATTAATGAGCTTATCATGGTGTCCAGTCATGTGTTTGGAGCACCCTGAGTCTAAATACCAAAGAACAATTTCTACAATCTGCACAAAAAGAAAGTAGAAAAAAATATTTACAAAAGGCTGGATCCCCAACTTTTGATTGGGTTTTGGGTTGTTAGTGAACTTAAGTGACTCCTAGATAGTCAAACTTCCAGTGTGGAGGTTCTTCATTAGACAACATTATTTCAAAACCAAAATCATGATGATTAAATGGATGAATGTCAAAATTTAAGAATGATCTAGAAAGGGATTCCCTGGATTTGGCATATCTAAGACTGGGTTTAGGACAAGGTTCAGCAACTAGAATTATTGTGGTAGTAAGAATTTTCCAGTCCATTTAAGACCTATAGTTTTATACATCCGCCCTGTTAGTTTCCATTTAAACTTTTCTTTTTGTTTAACAGATTTGGCCTTTTTATGTTTTTGCACATCTTTGAGATATTTAACAACACAAGCATCATGATTTGCAGAAAACAAGCATTCATTACAAGATAAGCAAACATTTGTAGAATTCTTTGACAAAGCAACATTCTTAATATTTGGATTACAATTTGAAACATGATTGTTCTTATTTAAACTAGACTTAGACTTCCTAAGTTGGGCTTCTACTTTATTCTTCTTGCTTCTACTTGATGTTTGCTGGATCCTATCATTCCTGTAAAAGGCAACATAGTGTTGTCAGTCTTTTGAGTGTTTTGCTTTACTGCATGCTTTTGTGTGATTGACTCAATTGTTTGTTTTGTTCTAGAGGCATCTACATAAGGCTTATTTTTCTTTTTGTGGCATGTAGCGAGAGCCCACTTTTCATTCCCGCTTTAAGTGAAATGGTAGGAGGCACTGACATACACTAACAGTTCTTGAATTCGCTCAGCAAACTTAGAGGCATGACCTATATGTTCATTAAAAAGGTTTTAATGTTCTTGCTCCTTCTAATAATTCCTGTAGTGTTGCTACGTGCTCCTTAGTGACTTTCAGATAATCTTGATGCATAACCCTATTGTTCTTAAAGTACGCATTGATTAGTTCAGACTCAATCTTAAGCAAACCTGGGGTAAGAACTTTTGTGCATTTTTCAATTATTTTGTTAGTAGTCAAGTGTGAAGTGATTATTTTTGACAAATCATTTTTCTCAATAACTTTAGGAATAACCTTTGATTTAGGAAGCGAAGTTACTGGATAAAGTTTAGTTCCTGATGTTGAAGGTTTAGAAAGCTTGGTATTCATACTTGTACCATTTTGATTCAATTAAGATTCATAAAACCTTGCTTTTAACTGTGCTCTTAACTTGTTATTTTCAGAAATCTGATCATTTAGCTTTTGTTGCAAAGAGCCAGTTTGAAGTTTGGTTTTTGCCCGTGTCTTCTTGATTGAATCATAAAGTTTCTTATATTCTAACTTAATATGTTATCGTTCCTTAACTAATGAAGAAACCTGAAAAGATAGAGACACGTTCTCATCCTTTATTTTCTGAATCCTAGAATCAAAATTTGGTTATTCACATTGAGTTACTAGACTCTTTCCATGCACTTGAGCAAACCGATGTTTTAACTCATTGATTACAAGTGTTTTGTCTTGCAACTGCACTTTTAGATCATTTATCTCAAAATATTGTTTATTAATTGCTTAAACCAAATGATTATTATTGTTTGTTCGAGAATCATTAATCATTTTTTCTTTGTGATTTTGAAAAGCAATGTCAAGAGAAATGATGTATTCCTCAAGGTTTGCAAAATGTTTTTTCAGTTTACATAATGACTTGTTTGATTCTTGAAGATCTAAAAGCATAATGTCAAGACTTTGACACTTTCTACAATTATCAACTTTATTCAACGAACGCAAGTAAGTGCACATAATATAACAAGAGAAATTTTCCTTTAAGAGTTGTTCGTTGTTGATTAAAAGTTGTTTCTTTTCAATTTCAAAACATTTCTTTTCCACAGAACATTGATTAACCTCGTCTTCCATTTGTTTGAAAATATCTTTCATTTCTTTAACCTCAATAATAAAACCTTTTTCAAAAAGTTTGAAAGTTTCTTTTAGGTGTTTAGAAAATGGTATGACATATTGTTTAAAAGCCCCTTTTATATCCGATTGCTCCCAGCTACCAATCTTATGAGGAGACAAAGTAGTTCTCCTTTCAATGCAGTCATCAACTTACTAAGAAGATCTCGTGCATTTTTAAGATTTTTGAGCACTTGAATGGTTGATGGGAGTTTTTTAGGAAAAACTTTAGTGGGTTTTGAAACGCTTTCAGAAGGACTTTATGTGAAAGACCAATATAGTTGTTATGCTGACAATTGTTTTTGTAGAACAAAATACTCATAGAGTTTATTGAGTTTTGCGTAATCAATCAGTTTAGCTTTAAATTGAGTTTGTTTTTTAATAATTTTCAACTGATTCTCTTCAGCAAGTATCAATGTTTCCTCGGAATCACTCACATATACAGGATTATGTTTATCAATCAGGACTTTTCCATTATATAAAGCAGGTTGTAACCGTTGAACTTAAGAAAGATACAAAGGGTTTTGATAACCAAGAGTAGTCTTATGTGACTCATCATAAAAAATTTGAGGTTTGGTTAACATGTGCATTGTTTGAGTAGTTTTACCTACTTTATAAACAATGTTTTCAAGTTTCTTTTTAGCTTTTTCCAAATCAACAATTTCACTGATGTTATTATCATATATTTTAGACGACTCTTTTTTGTATGTTTCAAAACCATTTTTGAGAAAATTGACTAGGTTTGTTAAGTTCTCCATTTGTTTTTGTTGAGAAAAGATTTGATTTTCATAATCAAATACTTTTCTATTGCGATCACAAATAACAGTTCTTAATTCACAGTCTAAAAATGCTTCTCGGTCTGAAGCAGAGTTTTTAGATTCATTTTCTAAGGATTTGACTTTTTCTTTGTATCGTTCAAGCTCACCAGTTAATGATTAATTCACACTTTGTATCTCTTGATTTACAGTGTTACATTTTTCTATTTGAGATTTTATTTGTTCAATTACAAACAATATCATATCATTATTCGGTACAGGAGTAGGAACATAGTTATCAACATCGTTGCCAAGAGTAACCATATAATCACCATAGGAGATAACATTGTTGTTACTCGTAAGTTCATCATATGACTCATTATTGGAACTATGTTTTCAATATATCCTATCTATTGTACATTCGAATTAAGCATATCGGATTCATGATAAGTGTCGTAATGAGGTACCTCATAGAGTATGTCATAATCATAACATGGTTTAACGGTGTCATCATTGATAGAACCAACATGAGACAAATTTGTCATAAAGATTGCATTTGTTGTAGCTTGTCATCATAATCTGAATCATATGGATCAACATGGTCTGCCTTGAAATTTGTTGTAGCTTGTAGCTGAAGATCCTTACATTCATCATTTTCTTCCAAACTATCAGCTAAGAAATCCTGTTGTTCATCATTCAATACAACTCCTGCTTCTTGTTCTTGAGCAAGTAGCATCTTATCCTTAAACCATTAAGAATCTTTCACCCTTTTCTTAGCAGTACATTGCTTAGCGATATGCCCTCCACCTCTGCAGTTATAACATCTGATTACCCTTAGTTGATTTACCCCTGCATTTCCAACTGTATTGACAACTCTTGGTCATGTATCTTGATTCTTTCCAGCACTCCCCGCATAACCTTGAGACTGTCTACCTTGAACATTCTGAATCGTAACTTGGCCATTTTTAATTGTAGCTTGAGTTATTGGATTAGACGAAGTTCGTAGTTGGTTATTTGTGGGAGGATATCTTGAGCTATAAGCGGAACTCAAAAAGATTATAGCTTTATTAAGACTGGCTAATGGATCATTAGTTGGAAGAAAGGTTGGTACAACAAATCCGGTATCAGGTTGAAATGTAGGTGATTGTTGAACAACTGTTGGTGCATAGCTTTGAAATAGATGTGACCGAATTAGTTGTTGAGTTACTGGAGTTGTTGATTAATAGTGCTTATATGGTTGATGAACTTCAGATGGTTGAGAATGATATTGTATTTGTTGATTGTTGTATGAAGAAGGTGGGTTGTAGGTGTTGTCCAGTAAATCCAGTGGATCCGGAAATCATTGTCTCATTTCTTGAACTTCTTTAGCATCTCTTTCATTGTGTTTGAGGAAAACATACAACTGATCAAAGTTCACATTGTGAAGGTTTCTTGCTTGTTTAGCTGCTGTGACAAACCTACTCCACTTAGGTTTAAGATGATTCACAAACTTCGTATTGATTTGCATGGGTGACATAGACATAGGAATCATATTCATGTCATTGATCAGTTTTTCATATCTCAGATAGTATGAATGGATTGATTCTCCAGGCTCAGATTTGAATTTATCAAATTCATCATATAACATTGACTCACGTTCTTGCTTGGTCATTTATGTGCCTTCCATAAGTTCTTTGACGCGATCCCGTATTTCTTTTGCAGTCTGAAAGTGGTTGATGAGAGTGTAAATGTCAACTGGCAATCTAAGAAAAGGTATATTGACAGCTTTGATGTCACTGTCGTATCATAACTTCTATTGCGGAGTAAGTTCTTCAACTGTTTGAGGACGAGTGATGTTGGTAATGCTATCAGTGTCTTTAACAGTAATTACTAGTTTGAGTTTAAAAGAACCTTTGTCGATTGATTCTTTTAACATTTTACCATTCTCTTTGCCTCTGATATAAAGAATAATCTGAGTCTTCCAGCTATCATACATGCCTTTCTTTAGTATCCGGGGACGGTTTTTAGAACCTGCAGCAATTACGTTTATTGCCATTGTGAATTTGATTGAGTAGTCTTTGTATGAATTGATATTGAGGATCTTTTTGACGAGAAGAAGTGTTGTTTTTGTGAAAGTTTTGTTGAAAGATTGTATTTTTAACGCGAACCGAGTATAAAAAGATTGCAACTTTTTCAATTTAGTTTAATAAAAAACCCTGAAGTTTTTAACCTTTATACTTAAAAAACCTAATTTACCTTAACTACTTATTACGTAATATCCATTAACTTTCAAAATCACCTTTTCACATTAATTACCCACTAACAAATCCTAATTCCTTTATTAATTTAATAAAAAAACCTTTTCAAACCCTAAAATACCAAAACCCTAATTTATAAAAACTAAGGTTTAGTTTTAACTTAGTCTCGGTCCGGATTTTTAGAGGTTTGGTGGAGGGTCGGTGGGGAGGTGAGGATCGATGGTGATGGGGGATCGATGGTGGGATGGAGGGTCGGTGGTGGGAGGGGTGGATCAGTGGTGGGAGGATTGTTAGTGGGGTGGAGGGTCAGTGGTGGGAGTGGTAGATCAGTGGTGGGAGGATCGGTAGAGGGTGGCGAGGGTCGGTGGTGGTCCGAAGATGGTTTTTCGGCTTAATTTTGATACTTTTTGCAAGAAAACCACAAAAGACTTCGTAACAAACGTGGTTTGCACGTTTTTGAGTAATTTTTGCAACATAACTAGAGTTACTAGTGTGTAAAACCAAAATGGTTTGCAAAAGGTCAAGACTTTATCTTTCGAAAACAATAAAAATTATAACTTTCTTTAAATTTAAGACTTGTCTTCGAATACTTGTGTCACAAACTAGAGTTACTAGTTGTGGCTTACACAAGTTTTGCTCTTCAAAGTCTTTAGCACATAAAAATGACAACTTTCTTCACGAAAAGCACTTTAATTCATCTCATAGCGATTGATACCAATTGATAGATATCATAAATCATACAATCTACTAGACTGTATAGTTTTAGAAATAGAGTAGAGAGAGATAGAGAGGGTGACGAGTTGGAGAGGGAGAGGAGAGAAAGAAAGAAATACTAGATTAGAGAGAGAGAATCACCACCTTAATCACCACCTTACACATTAGTTCTTCTTTAATTGCATAAACTGATCCCTAGACTATTAATACTAGATTAATGGCCATGTATCAACATTATTTAGTGTTTCTAAAACCTATCCTACACTAGTAAGTATTCCACTTCATTTGCTAGATATCAAAAAAAAGATATTAAAGGAGAGTCACTTATTCATGAACTAAATAGAATCATTGAAGTCAATAACTCCTTAGGTTATGATGTTAGAGGATGTAAAAGATCTCTCAACAGAATGATCAATGGAATTAGGGTACATATTGTGGATAAATGAATATTCTTTCCATTAATTGTTATGGAACGAACAAAAGGCGTAAACATATTTAGATTAAAGATATGTTTTTTAAACACAATGTTCATTTCCTCGGTGTTCAAGAATCTATGATGAATCCTTTAGAATTATTTAGGCTCCAATCTATGTGGGGTAATTTTAATTTTTATTATGTTTTTAGTATGGCTTGTGGTAGACCGAGAGGTCTTATCCCTATGTGGGATCCGAATAACTTTATGAAGGAAACTATTTGGTTTGACGAGTCTTTTATTATCATGAAAGTGAAGTGGAAAAATTCGATGGAAGAGTGTTATATGGTAAACATTTACGACCCTCAAGACCCGGTGGCAAAACTTTCTCTTCGGAATAGATTGGAAGACTTCACGCATCACCACAACGGTTCATTCATCCTATTTGGTGATATGAATGTTGTCCTAAATGATCAAGAAAGGTTTGGCTCTATTTTTTCTCGTCTTGAAGCTGATCAATTTAATTTGTTTATTGACTTTACGAGATTGGTAGATCTTCTCATCGGAGGTCGTTCATACACATGGATGAATAAAACTGGCACTAAACTTAGCAAACTCGATCGTTTTCTTATTTTTGAAGACGTGTTGTAAGCTTTTCCAGATATCCGCATTACGGCTCTTGACCGGTTGTGGTCGGATCATAACCCTATTCTTCTTGATGTTATTAAGTCTGATTTCGTCCCAACTCCGTTTATACTCTACAACTCATGGCTTTCCCGAGATAGTTTTAACGAGCTTAGTAAGTTGGAGTGGAACAAGTTAGATGTAAATAACAATGGTAGAACTCTTAAATTCCATGAGAAATTTTGTTCTCTCAAAACCAAGATAAAATAATGGAATGTTAACGTTAAAGCGATGGACCAAAGTCGAAAGCAAAAAGCTATATCTGATATTAGTCCTATTGAAAAGAAAATAAATGATGGTACCACCACTTTTGTTGACAGAGATACGCACATTAATGCTCTGAAAGAGGTTGAGAAAAATTGACAATTTTGATTCCCTTGACCTCATTCAAGGACTTGTGTTAAATGGGATATCGAAGGATACGAGAATTCTAAATTTTTCATGGGTTGATAAATCAAAAAAGGAGATCCCTAGCGATTAACGGAATTATGAATGAAGATTTTGGACTACGGACCCTGTTGAGATTAAGGATGCTTTCGTTAACTTTTTCAAAGACAAATTTAAGCTCATGACTCGCAAGTGGTTTTTCCTACTTTATCTTACTCGACTGGTGTTAGTTCCCATGATCGTGATGCCTTAGAGACGCATGGTGTAACACCCCAAATTGGGTCGCAGCGGAATAAGAGTCTGGGAGTGTTACTTCATATATCAATAGCATAAGATATAAGAGAACGACCTCTAAATGAGTCGTTTAAAAATGATACATTGGATTTAGCTGAATGTTGTTACAAAAGCTCCATGTTCAAATTGTTCATCCATGAAAAAGTAAAGATTTTGATGCATAACAAATATCCCTAAAATGTAATGCATTTAAATCTCTATTGCAATATGACTCCAAAATGATGCATCCAATGTATCTACGTTCTTATGCTCTTGTTGACCTGCCTTAAAACGTCAACATAAGGTTGGCGAATTCATAGGTTTAAGTAATGTATAAAGTAGGACCACAAGATTTCAAGTGCGCAATAATGTAACACATACAATATCACAAAAGGTATTACGAATGCACTAAGCTTATGATACTGAAGCTACAACATGTATGTACTTGCAATTTAATGCCAATAATGTGCCCGTGTAGATGTTCAACCCGTAACATCCAAATCCGACATGTATACGTCCGTTAGTTCGGTACCACCGAAACTACTGAGCGCTACTCACCCGAACAGGGATGTCAAGATTGGGATCGTCATGATCCGGATCTTAAGATCTTACGTAGGATCTAAAACGATCTCGATCTTGACCATAGGATCTAAAGATCTAATCCGATCCGATCCGATCTTAAATTTCTCGAACCTCAAACTAAAAAACTACAAATTTATGGATTGTGTTTTGTATAATTAAAAACAAACATGTTAATCTTTTTAATTATTTCATAAACATAATTTATGACAACACTTATATGAAATATTAATATAAATTTGTGTTTATGATATATAATAATTTGTAGATTTGTATAATATAACAATGATTATTAAGAAAATAACATGATAGTAGGATCTTAAGATCCCGATCTGACCTTCGATCTCGATCTTGCAAAGACAAAACGATCCTCGGTAAGATCCTGATCTTGAAAACCTTGGTTTTTATAGCCCAAACGGACCCGAAAACACTCGTAAACCACTTTTAAAATTTCTAACAGCTTTAGTAAATTTTATGTAAATGCAGAAAATAAAAATAGTGTATTTAAATCTTTAGAAATTCATAACTTTCTCGTTTTAACTCCATTTTACGCATTCTTTATATGTATGAAATCATGACGAGACAATCTATAAAAATAAAATGTTCACGGATTTTATAAAAATCTATACCGAAACAGAAAAATCAAACTGTTATATATAAAAATGCTTTTTATATATTTAAATTTTGCAAAAATCGTATCTCCTTCGTTATAACTCCGTTTTCAACGTTCTTTATATCCACGGTTTTCAATTGAGATGATCTAGCATCATAAAATATTTACAGTATTTATAAAATTCTATACAGTCATAGTTTTTATAAAATAACTTTTATAAAAACACTTTTTATATGATTAATTATCATAATCTTGAAGAATTCATAACTCCTTCGTTATAGCTTTGTTTTTTGAGTTCCTTATATGCACGGAATCCTTATGAAATGTACTACTTAAATTTGCAGAGTATATATTTTATAAAAATTCATATTTTCACAGTAGGTATAAAATGTTCGTGTAATAAATATAATTTATAACTTGTTTTATAAATTATAACATGATAAAATTATTACAAGTCCTTAAAATTAATTAATACCATATATCTTGCATACTTTAGGTCCTCTTAATTTTTGCCCTTCATTTACGTCCAAAAGTCCAAATATAATGTACTTATCAATTATTCATTTATAAACTTTATAAATTAACATTTAACAATTAATTCACCAAATTAATTATATAAATTATCCAACACTTTTATAAAATATGTTCTTGCATTCTAACATATTTTAAACATAGTTTCATCATAGTTAAATATATATTCGAAACATGTTCATGCTTATTCTATTTTATAACTTATAAAATACATACTAGATGATAATTAAACAATATAACAATTATATAAGTATGAAAATGAAGTAACTAAAAGAGTAGGGTTTATGTTAGACCTTAAGAGAATGGATGAAGATGAAGAACATAAATTATTGTAACACCCCCAAATTGGGTCGTAGCGGAATAAGGGTCCGGGGCGTGTTACTTCTCAGATCAATAACACAAGATAATA
>BQNB010148256.1:0-16323 GCA_026074375.1 Tanacetum coccineum | reverse complement strand
GATGGGCTTGGCCCAATATAAACTATGCTACACACTCAATAATTGTCTATTAACAAGCGTACGTGCTAGGGGTGTTGATCGGTTAAAAAAAATTAAACCGATCCGAAATACCGAAATTTTTATTGGGGTCAACTCGAAAACCGAAATTAAAACAAAATAATTATATAGATGTTTAGCAAAAAAAAGTTATTTCAAGCATAAAAAATGGTTTTTTTATATTATGATAAATTTTTAAAGGTATGTTTTATGCATGAATTTAAAAAAATATATATATATTTATATAAATTCGGTTTTTCTGCTCACCACGTGCAAGAGTGGCATTTCTCAAGTCAATGTGTAAGTTCAGGTGACTGTAGAGCCTATCAAACACATAGCACAGGAACTGGACATGTTTAACACCCCATAAGCTCTTTGTTTGATCCCTTTAAGATACGGCTTCTTACTCTATATGTTGACACGACCAGAATGCGCCACATCCCATCTTAAGTAGCCTACGACATAGTAACCAGTTATTCTATTAAGATCTAACAAAAGTATTGCTATCGTGAAAGGGCGATAAATATTCTTTTAAGTAAAATAAATAACTATGTCAGACACCTCTCAAGATGTGTAAACCTATCTATAGGAACAATACCATCTCATTTTCGCAGCTATGAACTAATGCTATGATTAAATTAAGACTGGAACAGTAAATATCCTTAACAAGTTTGTTTGCCCGCGCTCCGCTGCGGAACGGTTAGCGGACATCGTTTTGGGTTAGCCGTGAGCATGTCGGGAGTTTTTTCCTACCGACGCGTTATCACAGGACCTTTGCGTCAATGCTTAGAATTCACCCTTAAATGAGTGTTGTCGGTCAGTCATAATCCCTAATCATTGAACAAAACTTTCAAAATATGGTCCAAAAACTTGGATGTGAATATAAATCCTGATATGACTCGCTTAACATTGGCTGATAAAATCAATACTATAACTGTTGCATGGAGACCAACATTTGTGAAAACTGTTTTTATTATGTTCCCAGAAGATGAGATACAGTTTCACATTAGAGGTCAATAGATATAAAAGTGATCATGTGTACTTAAGCTAAACTAAACCAAAGAGGACAATTGCGGACCGCAACCCAAATACCAACTTTAACTAAATTCAAGCAAAATGGGTTAATTAAGCCGGTACACTTCAAAAGATAATTACAAAATACATATATAAACCATGATTTTCGACCTGTTTCCTTTTTGGAGATAAATTACAACCTCTAATTTATGGCATATTAATAAAGGCTCATCCAATGTGTTCTCTAAGGTATCGACGCCCTGACGTCTATAGTGCCACTAATACCTTTAAATACCATTCTCCCATTCTACCTACATAATCTGTGATCACCAACATCATTATATCCGAGCATATAACAACACACTTGAACCTAAATCTGTCAACTCATTGTTTTGGATTTCTGATTGTACTCATAACAAGAGATGAATAATCACACACCCTCCTTGTGTATTTTGTCTCCAGCTTATACATACCCCACTAAACACACACTACATGAGTAATAGTCGCAGAACATCGATACTCACGCCAGAGCGTACACCCGTGTATGTCACACCGCGCAATCTCCACATGCCATAACCAGATCCTTATAATCAGAATCAGCGATCATGATATGATGAGATACTAAGCAACGCGCAGATGTCACTCAGGAACAGCCCTTACCACGCTGATTGCACACCAACTCCGCATATAAGTTCCTGCTCTATAGACGAGTTGCTAACTTAGTATATGTCCATATCGATTTTGTCATCACCGCCGACTAACTACCTCATAATATCAATACTCTATAAGCCCAAAATTGTTCTATACATAGACTGCAGATCTAATTTCGGCGCACCTCACTCGAGAGCCTACACCTCTAAAACCACCTCGCTCAATTCAGTTCACTGCTCTACAATAGCTCTCTATAATTGAAACTTCTCTAACACTCGACCGACCGTGCCAAGAAGAGAATCATCCAACCCCACGCTCCATGAGACGAATATAAAAGTTATTCTGAAGGATTCAAAAAATCATCAAATATTAAATAAGTGTAAAAATTGTGTGTCACTATACTCAAAGAACCTCTCGTACCAACCCTTCGCTGTATCAGTGTTAGAGTATGTTCATTGCATAATATGACATACTCCGTGTCCTATTATTCTTGTAGAAATAATCAACCCTAGATTAATGAACGTTCATCATCAGACATAGTGATACTGTTTTAGGATCTCTACTACGTATAGGATACCCACCCAATACCACCCTATATGCTATCGTGTCTGTACATCTCTAACTTTCAATACCCGCTTATGTCACTCATATCCTAACCTCGAAGTTATTTGCATGTCGTTAGCTACTCCAAACTGTCAAATGAGATTTATGTCTGTGGCTTTGTGTCCAAACCTGAAGGATGTGCGACATTATTCATTGTATTTTAGGCGATTTTCAAGCCGAGCACAAATTACTCTATCGAGGTGGTCACTTTGGCAAGTTTAGGCGATTTGCAAGCCTATCTAATTGCCTACATTGTTGAGCACTATGGGGCATGGATGTGGTATATGAATTTCTAAAAGTGTTTGAAGATGATACGTGTGACCTTCTTGTCACTTGCCTTTTCTATAATTTATTATTTTAAAATTATCTTCTGTACATACTTTACAATATAAATACCAACAGTTAGTGTTATGGTGTTGTACTTTTTTCAATACCAACACAGCTAACTAATAACCGAATTTGTGGAGTCTTCAATGAACCTACATATAATAAGGTCTAAGATAAAAGAATTTTTAACACCTATTTATATGATTAACTTAGTACTTTATAACTAAATTAACATCAAGCATCAGCATCCCTTGGACAATGGCCATGATTATCTTATTTCAATGTCCTTACTGCATAGCTTGTAACATAGTCAGTTTGTTTCTCGTAATGTTGAATGCTACTATGCGCCATAATATTCAAAATTAATTGCTAATGAAGTTTTAAGTACCTTATATGGCAAGAAAAGTTTAGATTTTTTAAGACATACCTTCCCATCTGATGTGATAAACTGGTTAATGTAAGTATGGTTGATGTTGACTAGTCATAGGTTCGTCCTTCATATCAAGGCCAGCCAGAGATGATGTTGAAGGTTCTGTGACTTCCATCTTTTTATCCGCTACGGCAGAATTTTTCAAGATCACCTTCTTCTGTGTACCAACTGAAGAATCATTAGAACCATCCTTTTTGAGGGTTTTCCTCTTTTGGGTAACTGTGGTAGAGTTTTGGCCTTCAGTTTTCTGAAGTTTACTCCTCAAATTATAACCGGGACGATCGTTAGAAAAATCTGTTTTCTGATCTTTAATCCTCAAATTAGAACAGGGTCGATCATTAGAAACATCAGTTTATCTGATCTTTACTGCTCAGATTACAAAATGAGGGAGTCTTCGGGCTAACCTCTGGTGTTTTCTGGAACTTCTTCTTCATGACAGGTACAGGCAGAAGTTTGCCTGAAAACACGATTGAATGTAATTCAGATTACAATTACAATGAATTACAATGGATTACAGCGAACCAAACGCCCCCTAAGTTTCATATAATATTCATTTAGGGAAATGATTGAATTAACGGTTAGTTTTTTAACAGGAAGTGAAAAAAAAACTAAATCGGCCAAAAGAAAAAGTTGGCATCCTTTACGTGCAAAAAAAAAAGTAGAGTACCTTGATTGGAAACAAACCCTAAGTTGAGTATCTTTTTGTGTCATTTGCCCTTTACATATTGATGGAAGACAAACGAGCAACAAGCTGCTCCGCGCTTTTTTGGATTTCATGCATACATAATTAAATATTTATCGAATGTTTCATAACGTTTACTTGTGAATATATTTATAGGTGCTGGATTCGCGTCAAACGCATTTTATGGTTCGGGGTTCTTTCAAATGAGAATTAAGATACCGAACATGGATACTAATGGTGTCGTTACAGCATTTTATGCACCCACAAATGCTCTAATAAACTTGTTTGTTACAGTTTTTCTAAAACCTTTTCTAAATCATATAAACCTGAGTAACTCGGTGAGTCATTAAAAGGCTGTTTGCTTTAGATGTTGCATCAGAAAGAGAGTAACAAAGAAATTGAAAACTATAAGATTATAATTGAATTTAATTTTCAACAGGCTCTGTTGCACTTCATCTACAGAGATGGAATAATTATGTGGGTCAGATCCATTGTTGGCCAAGTTGCTAGCGGCCGCTTATCAGCATGAATTATGCAGACTGAACGGATGTGTGAGTCTCATCTTTGCAAAGACATATCCGGTAATGTGTGTTGCTTCATTCGATTGGAGCTCTAGTGGTGTCTGCAAATCAGTAGAAACACTATAATCATTTCTGAGAATGATACTTCAAAATGATTATAGTTACATACTATCAGGTTATAAATACAAAAAGATGCAGACGGTATGGCTAGGACTTCAATTTTTTGTATAGCAACTAAGCAAATGTACAAACAAATTATAGGGACTTCCAAATAACACTTACAACTCACATATGATTCTACACTTCACTCAGGATGTGTTTGTAATGTATTGGTAACCTAACCAGACTACTTTTTTGCTATCAACCGCCAAATATAGCAAGGCTCATCTTATATTCTAACCTTCTCGAACCCTTGTGTTTGATATTATATTTGAAGCCCAAACACCCTTATAAGTTCAGTGTTGCGGCGAACCCAAACACCCACTAAAAAAACAGGCATACACAAACACACCTTTAAAACTGAAGTACGCAGAAGCCCGAACACCCCTTGAAAGTAAGTTTTTTTGGTTCTGAGTTGCCAGAAATAATCCGCCATATTTCAGCCACTATTGAAACAATTGTATCCAAATTTTCCAATTTAAAATTCAGTTGATGGACACTGGTGCATGTGAACTGTTATAACTACTATTAGCTGTAGAAGATGAAAATGATGTAAATGTCGAGGCTAGATTTGGGAGATCACCTGATGAAATGAAATCTGTGGCTAACATGGGACGTGTTCTAGCACATGTTTTCGCCATTCTTGACCTGAATCCAATTTCTTTTATACTCCATCCTCCACTGCCTCTGCAACATCAATATCAAACAAAAAGGGTTACAATAAAAATATTTTTTAACCACAGCTAATTTAACTGATCTTTGGTCCGTAACATTACGTACAATTACAAACACTTATGACACAAACATGTATCCACAATTACATGTTGGGTGATATAGCAACCTTTAAACATGCTAACAACCTCTTGCATCGTCACACCACTGACCTGGGTTCCAACTCAGTTAAGACCTTCGAAATTCCATCAATGTTTCCATAAGTACCCACTTTCTCGTAAAAAAAAACTATACAATTATAATAAAATCTATACTAATTACACCTCATTAATTAGCACAATCACTACATGAATACTTGCATAAATTACCAACTTTTCATCACAAACTACAAATATAAATAAATCACAAACACAAAACCAACAAATCTACACTAACAGTAAATCATTTATTATCACAACAATATCTTCAAACTTAACTCATCTAATTATAATATTCGATTTAGTTTTTTGATGTACATTGAGCAAACTTACAGATTTATTGTATTTTTACAACAGATCTAATAAATGAAGCTAATGAGATAACTAATGTCTTTAGCTTACCGCGAACACAACGTCCCACTTATCGCAATTTGTAACAGACATTAAACGCCATACTATGGCATGTATTCTCAAATTGAACCTCAAATTAAAGGAATCGTATACAAAATTTTGCCTGATCACTTAAGACCGTCTAAGTTTTCCCCAAAAAAAATACACAATTAAACAGAAATTCGTAAAGCAAATTACTAACCTCGGTGTTACTTACGTATAGCCCGAGGTTAGTAATTTGCAGCACGAATAGCCCGATCAACTTATTTGTAAAAGGGTCAATATTGCCACTTATAGTCTTACTTCTGTATTATGATTTGTAATTATGCTAAGAAACAACAGAGAATATGTTGATACCTCTTGTGCTCCTTAGGAGGTTGCTTCTCAGCTTTCTTTGGGGTTGGGTCAGCGCGAATGGCTGCGTGCACCTTCTCGAAGACCTCTTCAATGGTATTTGGTTCAGCTCTAGCTTTAATGTAGTCGGAAAAGTGAGTCTGATACTTTTCTGGCTCATCTTCCATTAAAATCTGAATACCATCCATAAAAAATATTAATTCAATCAATTATGAAGACGGATCAAAGACCACCACTGATATACAGTAAACTCACCCTCACGTAGGCAGCAACATGCTGTTAGGATAAAACAAGAACACGTAAAGTAATTGCAACCGGATAGGATGATGATTTTATTGAATGGAAATAGGAAAGACAAACTCAGTAGAGAACCAACTAGGTTGAATTCTCACTGCCCAAGCTAATAAGCCGAATCAAAAGAAAATACACTCAAAAACATAACCCTCTCACCAAGAACATGAGACTATATATTGGACAGCCTTTCTCTTTCATCATAATAGCAACCTTCTGCCTTTCTACCTCTTCATTTGTCCTTTCTTAAATTTCTTCCTCTTATAGACTTTCCAAGTTCCCGGTCCAGCAGGTATATCCAAAGGTTCTATATTGTCGTTTTCCTTATCAATGCCGGCCTCGTAAGAAACAGGCTTGTCCTCAAGCCTGAAGTTTGGGAATTGATTTTGGATAGCATAAGCATCTTCCCATGTGGCATCCTCGATCGTACCTTGCTGTCATTGGATCAACCATTGTGGTACCTTTTCTCCTTTCTTAGTAACCTCATGAACAGCCAAACACTTTTTTGGAAGGGAGGGGGTTGATGAATCCGTTTCCAGACCTTGAGGCAGGGTGGGTTCTACTGCATGATTGCCTACAACGTGTTTGAGGAGTGAAACATGGAAAATTGGATAAATTTTGGATGACTCAGGTAATTGGAGCTTATAAGCAACGTTTCCAATCTTATCAATGCTGAGGAATGGCCTATAAAAATGAGCTGCAAGTTTCTGGTGATGCGTACGCACAAGATGTGGCCCATTAGTTATCAAGAATACCCAAACTCCGATAGCGAATTCAACCTCCCCGCCGTGTTAGTCAGCTGATTTTTACATACGACTCTGAGCTCTAGCCAGTGATACTTGAGCAGTTTTAAAAGCCTCACTCTGTCTTGAAATCAAATTGCACAGCTTCACAATGAATTTCCCCGGAACATACTTCAAGATTGTGGGTGGAGCTCTTCCGTAGACAACTTCAAAAGGGGTGGTGTTCGTGGAGACATGAAAAGATGTGTTGTGCCAAAATTCCGCCCATGGTAGCCAAAAAGACCAGTTTTTTGGTTGCTCAGCAGCAAAGCAACGTAAGTAGGTTTCAAGGCTCCGGTTAACTACTTCGGTCTGACCGTCGGTTTCAGGATGATACGCAGAGCTAAACTTAAGTTTACTACCTTGTAATGAAAATATTTCCTTCCAGAACGTGCTCAGAAATAATGGATCACGATCGCTCAACACGGACTTTGGTATTCCGTGTAGACGAATAACCTCTTTCAAGAAAACTTCGGCCAAGGAACGAGCAGTAAATGGGCGCTTTAAAGGGATAAAGTGACAATATTTCGAGAGACGATCAACTACCACCAATATGACTTCATAACCCTTTGATTTTGGTAGCCCTGTAATAAAGTCAATTGAAATATCTTCCCATATGCATCTGAACGGCAAGGGCTGACGAGACCACAGGGATAAAGTGGAAGACTTATACCTTTGACATGTGTCGCATGCACGGACAAATTCTCGAACCGACTTCGTCATTCCCAACCAATAAATTCTGGATGCTAGACGTCGATACGTCCTATAAAACCCCGAGTGGCCACCGTTAGGACTGGAGTGGAATTCCTCTAGCAATTGTGGAATCCAAGGAGAGGTGGCTGGAATCACCAACCGTTCCTTGTGATACAATTTCCCATTAACAAGGGAAAAGCCCGGGCGAGATTGTGGATCGTTCGTTACCTCTTGAACAATTTTCTGGAGCTGAGGGTCATCCTTGAGACTGTCCAGCAACTGAGTTCCATCCAACCACTGTGGATAAGCAACTATGGAATATAGTTCTCCCACTTCTGGTATGCGAGATAAAGCATCAGCAACTCTGTTCTCTTTACCCGGCTTATAACATATCGTGAACCGGTAACCTAATAGCTTTGCAACCCAATTCTGCTGGTCTATAGTAGTAATACGCTGCTCAAGAAGAAATTTGAGGCTTTTTTGGTCGGTGAAAACAGTGAACGATCGGCCGAGTAGGTAAGGTCTCCAGTGTTGGATTGCCAGAACGAGGGCCATTATCTCCTTTTCATATGCTGATTTATTTAAGTTCTGGTCTGATAAGGCCTTACTAAAGTACGCGATAGGCCGTTGTGACTGCATCAACACAGCTCCAATGCCACGCCCCGATGCATCACACTCGATCTCAAACGGTTGCGAGAAATTAGGAAGTGCAAGAACAGGAGCTGAAGCCATGATTTTCTTCAAATTTTCAAAGGCTGACTGGGCTTCCGAACACCACAAGAATCCATCCTTTTTGGTGAGCTCAGTCAAGGGTTTAGCAATTTTTCCGTACCCTTCAATAAATTTACGATAGTAACCGGTTAGTCCCAAAAACCCTCTAACAGCCTTAACATTTTTTGGGGTTGGCCAGTTTGTAATCGACTCGATTTTGACAGGATCCATAGACACTCCCCTGCCATCAATTATATGCCCAAGATATTCGACAGATTGTATACCAAAGCTACTCTTTTTTTTATTTACCACCAGCTGATGTTTCTGGAGTAATTGGAGTACTTCATTCAACAGTTTAATATGCGCATCCCATGTATGACTATAGACCAGTATGTCGTCAAAAAAAACTAACACACCTGCTCGCAATAAGGGTCGGAAAATATCGTTCATCAGCGCTTGAAAGGTAGCCGGAGCATTAGTCAAGCCAAATGGCATGACCAAAAACTCATAATGCCCGTTATGTGTTCGAAATGCGGTTTTCTCGATGTCGGACTCACGAACCCGAACTTGATAAAATCCTGATTTTAGGTCGATTTTCGAAAAGAATCGGGAGCCGTGAAGTTCATCAAGTAGTTCTTCAACCACTGGTATGGGATACTTATCTGGGATAGTGGCTCGATTAAGGGCTCGATAATCAATACACAATCGCCACGATGAATCTTTCTTCTTAACCAAGATTACTGGACTAGAATATGCACTTTGGCTCACACGAATAATTCCAGTACAAAGCATTTCTTCTACTTGTCGTTGAATTTCATCTTTATGTAAATGAGGATAACGATAAGGCCTAACACAAATTGGTCCCCGGCCTGCCACGAGATTAATGGCATGTTCAATAGAGCGTGGTGGTGGGAGACCTTGTGGTGCTTGGAACAACATGGAGAATTGTGATAATAGGGTACTTAAATCACTAAGTTGTTCATCATTTAGGGTGGAAGGTGGATCAAGTTCGATTGACCCCTGATCTATTTGACCGTTTAAGCAAGTCTGCAAGGCTGAATGGTAAAGGGATCCCAAAGCTTCGTGGTAAAGGGATCCCAAAGCTTCAAACTCTTCAATATACTCATCGACACCCTCATCCTGGTAAAGGGATCCCAAAGCTTCGTGGGCATTTCGAAATTTGGTACCGCTAAATCGAACCATCAACTTGTCTTTGAATAAATCCCAGGTGGTATTCGGGTGTTTAATCATCAAATTGGTATACCAGTTGAGAGCTGGCCCATCCATACACATTTGAACAAGATTTAATTTCTGATCCAAAGGGGTTTTGTGTACCTGATAATACAACTCAGCCTTGGTGATCCACCCTCTAGGATCGATGCCTTCAAATATGGGTAGTTTGACTTTTGGCAAGGAAAAAAAGGATTCACGAGATTCACTGAAATGATTATTACGAAACAAGCCATCAAAACCTTGAGTGAATTTGACCCCTGATGCAGACGCGTCATCATCAACAGTCCCTATGAAAGGCGAGCCATCATCACCAAACCTTGGAAAAGGGCGCTTTTCTTGTTGCCTTTGGTATAGACATTACTTTCTCCAATGATTTAGGCAGTTCGTTGAGAACTTCCTTCATCGATACGACCGTTTCTGATAATTCTTTCATCTGGGTAGAGAGAAGCTCTATCTTCTCGTCTTGAGCATCTATTCTTGTCTGCAAACGAGTTCCCACTTGAGTCTCAGGTTGCACCATGATTTTCCCGGTCCAGCAGGTATATCCAAAGGTTCTATATTGTCGTTTTCCTTATCACATGCCCACCATAAATGTACTTGCGGTGAACCTTAGCATCAAGCCGCTACGTAACATAAAAAATTTGTTAGCATGACCCTATTATCATATTCGCGATTTTAGCTAGCTAAATAAATTAAACCAAACAGACCCTTAATCTTACACACCAACATTCTATAAAACAGGCACTATTATATAGCACGGCTCTTAAATTCATGAACCACTTTACGCGACTTGAACCCACCATGACGTTTGCAACATTATTCAATCTGTTCAATGTCTGCTTGAACCCAAAGATCTTTTGTCTCCTCCTTACTCAAACCATATGGATGACCAATAAAACTAAGCTGCATGAAAGCGATAACATTTACATTTCTGATGCATAACATTTAGTTTGTATAAATATGTACAATAATGTAATTATCAAAATACCAATAATTATACGCACTTTTTTTACTTTTGAAACCATCCAGTATTAAAGTTAAAGACAATCTTATGAAGACAATTGCTCTTTGTCCACTACAAATTTTGGCGAAGAAAATAGTTGTGTTATTTTCCCTTCTAAATGCCCGTAAAAATGCAACAACAAATAAGTCAACTCTGCAAAAAAAAAGTCTGAAATAGCACCAAAAAGGTACCTTCTTTTCTTTCAAGAAAGCTAATTCCACAAGTCATTAGTGAAATTTTTGCACACCTAATGGCAGATTTTGTTATAAAAAACATTTTTTTTGACATTTTGTTGATTATATCATGTTTGAGATAAATATTTTGATGAAACTACCTTATACTAAACAAAATGGTAGCAAAAGTTTATAGACTGACCTCCAACGTTGACACCATCTTTGAATGTTCAAGCTCTTGGGTTTTATTGTCATAATCTTTCTGGCGTTCCTCATAAGCCGACACCTCCTTCAATAAATATTTCTGGCGTTCATGTTTACTAACTACACCACATATCAGTATTGTAACTTGTTCCTTCAAACGCATGAGAGCTTCATTTTGTATTGTATTTTGTTCCTTCAAAGCCACTTTTTTCCGCATGAGAGCTTCAATTTGTTGCTGTGAACATTTGGTAACAGGAATGTTGCCATGAGCTGATGAGTTTTCCGCATATTCTTAACTCGTGCCTGCCAAACACAATTTTGCATAAGTTAAAAAAATCATTTGTATTAGTATGCCTAATTGCCTATGATGGGTTTTGGAAAATAACTACCAATATTAAAATACAAAATTACAATTACAGAACTTTAGCAAGTAGAAAAGTTTTATGCATTTGGATTTTAACAGAGAGGCATTTTTTTACATGGAACAGCAAGAAACTACTTTCCTTCCTTTACATACTATTTATGATAAACATGCATATCTCTCAATCAAAGTGCAGGCCTGTAAAAAGTTTAACTGTGCATTTCATAGACTTGTTAAAAAGTGGGTACTTTAAGGTCGATTACTTGGGTCAATATTGCAGTTTAGTAACGACCTGCAGTAACTTTTAAGTTTAAATATGTGTATGCAACAAAAAAGACCTGTAACTTGGTACCATTTACAAAAGCTATATAAGATTCAGATATCACATCAAACCTAATTCAGATATCACATCAATGTTGAGACCTAAAACTAATAATTTTAACTATCAAAATATGGCATTTAAATACATAACGAATAGAGGTGTGTTTGGCATTCAGTTTTGAACCTATATACAACATTTAATAATCACAAAGACAATCTGTTTTAAGTCCGTCAAAAACAAACAGTTGAGCTTAGAAAGAAACGTACCTTAATTACAACTTCAGCTTTCATCTTTTCAGGTGATCTAAATGTAAATGAAGGCGACGTTCTTATTCAAAACCTACTGTTCGCAACCAAATGGCTCAGATTTGCAAGTGCGTAACCGGAAAAAGGGTGTGCGAACCCGCAATGGCTACAAACACCACTTTGGTGGTGCTGCCCCGCCAAGATACAGGATGCTTTCGGGCATCATGTTCCAGCATTACAAAAGCAATAGAATCCTCATTGCTTGCTCAATACTCGCATAAAAACAGGAGCACATTTGCACAACACTTTACCCGAAACGGATTAACATTACTCTACCCCGATCCAGGCCTGCTCCAAAATACACAAACACTCACTGACCCGCCAAATGCAATCTATATTGATTACTGAGATGAGGGCTATTAAGATTTGTAATACAGTCAAAGTAGAAACCTGAAAATGAAGGCTATTAAGACACCGAGCTATCTGTCTAAAAAGGGGAACCATACATCGCTGAAATTCCGCAGCTTGTGTCGCCTCCAATACTTATTCAAGTTCCCCAAGAAAAAGAGTCTCCTTTTGACAATTAGTAACTGGTCAACATTTTAACAGCCCCCTTATAACCGTATCTGCCAACTTATTATCCTTCTCAAGAAACATTGCTATCGTTTTTGGCTTATGCAATGGTATAAGCGCCCGCATTAATAACAGCTTATGCTCTTCCTTCATCGGTAACGCAAAACCATTAATAATACTCCGTAATATCTCCAACAACTCCCCAATCCCATTATGCCTTTGCGGAGTTGTTGGAGATATTACGAAGTATCATACTTTGATGTATTACATCTACTTTGACTGTTTAACGGCCATAACATCTTAAATTAACTAATTCACCAACATCCAAACGAACATATTACATAACCAACGATCACCCGGGTACCCAAAAACAAACGAACCCTAAACCATGACTGGTCACCCAAACGCAGTACAGATTTTACCAATGACCATAACATCTTTAGCATGTGTAAAGTGTAAACCACTATTCAATCATATGTAATTCAATTAACAAAAAGAACAACATCAAAAATAACATAACCCAAGCAACGACTATTTATTCAGTAACCAATGGTCGTACCCTTTTATAAGGAGGCTCAGGCCTGCGAATACGGAAGCGGTACTGAAAACCCGCCATGGCGGCTGCAATCACGTGGCTGCCTCGCCAAGATACGGGGTTCGACACACTACGCTTACCGAAACAATAAAGGCAGACAAATCTCATCATCGCCCGCATTATATAAAACTAAAAAACAGCGGGAACTCCGCAAAATGCACCATCAATAATTTACCCTAACAAACAAACTCAAAATTAAATCTTCACAAATCAGAACACTCACAAAACAAACCACCCGTCTAGGTCACCAACGCCACACACCATGAACGACGGCAACGAAGAGGTCGGCGGCATCGAAGAGTGATCGTTCGCATCTTGGCGTGGCAAATCGTTAGGATTGCACCAAAAAAGATGGTTTATGATGTTTGTGGATTAGCACCGAATCAATCTTTGTGAATCTGGGAGTTCTGGTATCAAGTGTTTCATAGACACGTATTAAGGGGAGGATGGAAGAGAGACACGTGGTGAGAGGAGAGGATTAAACAAAGCAAGCGGGTGTGGAGTATGAAAGCATAGATTTTGGATCGGGTATACCTGGAACGGACCGGGTAACATTAGCTTTTATAATTATAATATAACGAGGCGTTCGAGCCCGTGCGTTGCAACGGGTTTCGTTTTTGAGTAAAAGCATACTTTTACTTGTACGGTGTTTGTTTTAAGTGTTTGATTCTCGAATGTTGTAATATAGAGTTTGTGATGTTGTTTTAAATATTAGGAGGGTAGTGTTGTGGTTGGAAAGTTTTTGTTTTTTTGGTTATTTGTATTGTTTGTTACTGATTATTGAAGAATGAAGTTTATACCTGTTATGTCATTTTAAAAAACTATGAACAAAACTCCAACACTGTTATTTAAATTATTGAATTTGTATTTAGTTTTCATTTTAAAATTATACTTATAAGGGTTGACTTGTCCAATTTATATAGTGAGGGTTAGATTCTAGTTTGGTTTAAAAACATAGAGTGTTTACGATTGTGATTGTTAGGAATTGACAATTAAAAGATTTCCCTGACTATGAGACGAGACAGATCGCAAGTTAGATTAATTTATGCCCCGCCGTTAGAGTTTTCTCGCAATGATGGATTTGAGGGTGACTTCACCACCACAAATTTGTGTATAAAAATTGGATCACAACTAGCACAAGTGTGCCTGTAATTGACTATGCTGATCGTACTAGTGCATCTGGTGGGGGATAGATGAGTGGGGGCGGGGCGGGGCGCCGAGAGAGAGGATGCTTTCTAGTCTGCAAGGTGATTCTCCACTACTTTTCATTCCCAAATGCTGCTACCATTGCGCTGAACAACATCATTCTAGCGTGTTACGTGATGATCTAATTGATTTTAATGGGAAACATCAGTTCCATGCTACATGAGATTCTTTCCTTGATCAGAAGATTGCGAAACCCTCGTTTTCGTGACGCGCATCGCGAAGAAGCTATATAATTAGGGTTGTATTGCTCAGATGACTGCTCTTATTGCTGAACTCCAGGCCATGGAGAATCAAGATGAAGTTTATAATGGTTTATTGGTTGCGAAGAATGCTAAGCGTGGGAGGAGAGCAAGCTTGTGTTGTTGAATGATCTGATCGCGGAAGCTTTGGATGACATTGACACCCTAGAGACTGATGTGGAGATATTGGATGGCGATGTCAATGGTGTTTAGGTCGGGGGTGGTTATCTTTTGTTCTGGTGTTTATGGTTTTAGTTTGTGTAGTCTTTTGAGTTTCCAGTGTGTGTTTGAAGCTTATGTTCAGTTAGGAAGATGTATGGATGGTGTTATGGTTTATTAATAAGAAAGTACTTTTATTATGCTAGATGCTTTTGTTTTATTAATTATGCCTTATTATAATTGTTTGTTTATTTCAGTAGTGATGGTTTTGTTTAATGGTGTGATTGTGTTTGATAAAGTTATGGAAAATCTCTTGAAATATTGATTCAAGTGTAGTGTTTGTTACTTCATTTGATGTCTTATTGTTTATGAATGGTACCAAGTAGATTTTAAGTGTGTTGAACAATGAGCATTATTAGTCTGAAAAGTGGTGATTTATGGTATAAGTTAGATTATTTGGGTTGTTTTTGTTTGTTAGTATTTTGTTTGGGGGAAATTTGCGTTTTAAACTGGTTATGATTTTTCATTTTAATTGTGGTTCCATATGTGTAGTTGACAGTGAAGCAAGTCTTTAGAATGATCACCATTTTATTGATGCTTAGTTGAAAAGTGCTCAGGTTTAGTGTACTTTGTTGATGGTTAGTTCAAAAATGTATAACTGATTATGATGATCATTATCATCAGATAATGCAGGGAATACTAGGTTATTCTAATGAAAAGGCAATGCCAAACACCCCCTAATTAGTTTAGACTGCAGCGTAGATTTTGGAGGGAGAGATGTTGTAGGTGACAGTACCAAACATGTAAATGCACATCTTCATTGAAACATGTTCATTGTGGTATCAGAGTTTTGTTTTGGCATATATTGTTGCATCACTTTTATGTAGGTCAACTGATATATGCTTAATCTGTTTGCAACAATTTCAATATATTACTGACTATTATATCCTGGTTGTAGGAATCTTTCGATAACTTTTGGTATGAATTCCTGATTGGTAAGGGTGTCGAAGATACCTTTGTCGTGTAGTCCGTTTTTTATTAAAGAGCTATTGAGGATATTAATTAAGGTTGTTGAATGTCTCTTTGAAAACAATGTTTCGGGTGTGATTGTGTAGTTCCTTGTTTTCATCTGGTATCATTAGTATCTTCAGGCCTTCAGGGTCTGTGACTCTAGAAAGTGCGACATAAAGCTGGCCATGGCTGAACACAGGGTTGGGTAAATAGAGGCCAACATGATTAAGTGACTGCCCTTGACTCTTGTTAATTGTCATCGCGTAGCATGGCCTGATAGGGAATTGTCGTCGGTTTAGCACGAATGGCCATTTTGATTGTGTTGATGTGAGTATTATCCTGTGTATTAGTACGTTGTCTCCCACATGTGAGCCGGTTAGAATTTTGGCCCAGATTACAAACTGGCCTAGATCAGTGATGATGAGGCGAGTTCCATTGCATAGGCCTTTGCTTGGATTAACGTTTCGTAAGAGCATGATAGGGAGT
>BQNB010148254.1:0-16323 GCA_026074375.1 Tanacetum coccineum | reverse complement strand
AAGGATGTATCCAACATGACACGAAATATTTTGGCTTGTACAAAACTTTCTCTTTAAAATTACTTAGGATTGACTTTTTATATTTCTCTATTATATTTGTCAAAGTTTTTAAACAAATGGAAGTTATGGAACGAGTGATAATAATTAATGAATAGCTCATGTCACATCATCACTTACTTCGTACTCATGGTGATTTAGTAAGTAAAATAGTAAAGATAAAACAGATCGATACATAGAATTGGAAGATCTAAAAGTTTCAAACATGCTATACAACTTTTGTTTTAATTCGATACATTGTCAAACGGTTATCTATGCCTTGTTTTTCACTTTGTTATTTTTACTTTTAATTTTTCTGAAAATTTTGCAGAAACAAAAGGCAGAAGTTAACATGGAAAATTCTCTTCCAAGCTTTTCTATGTTCCATATTTTCGTATGTCCTCAAGCTTGTATTTTATATATGTGTATTATTACATATAATGACAAGATGATTTATAGTTGTACTCTATAGACTATATAATTAATTCTTGCATATCATTATAAAGGGCAAATCGCATGTCAATTAAAGGTAATAATCTTTTTTTTCTCAATTTAAGATATCGATCTTTTTTTTGTTCCAACGTTAGACAATTAACATGTTTTTCGTTTACATTTCTAACGATCGCTATTTTATTATTGCATCGTTAGTCCTTTATATGATTTTGTTAAAAAAAATATTTTCTACTTATTTTTAAAAATTATACACGTTTTATACACACATTTTTATACACGTTTTTATGCACACATTTCTATACACATTTTTCTACATGTTTTTATTCACGATTTTATACATGCATTTTTATACACGTTTTTACAGACACATTTTATGCACTTTTTTTTAAACGTGGATAAAATTGTGTGTAAAAAGGTGTATAAAAATATGTGTATAAAAATGTGTGTATAAAACGTGTCTATAAAAATGTGTATAAAATGTGTGTATAAAACCGTGGATAAAATCATGTAGAAAAACGTGTATAAAAATATGTGTATAAAAACGTGTAAAAATGTGTGTATAAAAACGTGTAAAAAATATGTGTATAAAACATGTATAAGTTTTAAAAATAAGTAGAAAAATACTTTTTTTAACAAAATAATATAAAGGACTAATGATGCAATAATAAAATAACGATCGTTAGAAATGTAACCGAAAAACCTGTTAATTGTCTAACGTTGCAACATAAACAAAGATCGATACCTTAAATTGAGAAAAAAAAATTAGTACCTATAATTGACATTGAGCCTAAGATAGGTACCTTTTTATGCGATTTGCCCTTTTTAAAAATACTAACAATGTATATTCGATTTCGTTGTGGTTTGTAAATGTTCCGCAGCGATTATATGTGGTCAATCATATATTTCCCCATTTGTGTGATGATAATTCATTTAGCATAGCCATTGGTAAGATTAAAATATTGTTAAAGATGAATGTGGGGTTTATAAAATTGTTTATATGATTCTTATACTTGATTAAATAAGTATTAGCATAATGAAGTCGGTTGAACACAAACATCAATCTAGCATCATTATTTCAATATTGTGCATGATCTCCTCACAGTATGCCCCACTATCCACTTTGGTCCACAATGTCTATCGGTATTTTTGTATTCTGCTTACTTTTTCTTTTTTAGTATTGAATCTATGCCAACTGTTACATGTTAAAAAACAAAGTGTTGTAAGATAACAACTTAATTCCTGTTAAATGTTTCAGTTATATCTAGTATAGCGACATACTACTAGAAATTATTTATAATTCGACCATGTTATTCCTGTAAGAGCCCACGGTACCGTGCGTTAAGGGATGCATTTTCCTCAAAAACGTCACAACTATACCCCAACTCGCGTTTTGGTGTCTCAAGCCGTAGTAGCCAGCCCAAATGATCCGGGAAAACGCTACACGACGACGCGAGACACCGTATCGAGCCTTGTGTTTTTGTGTCTCGCGACATCGTGTATTCAATTTTTTTTTTCAAAAGAAAGATGGGTCACCATAACACCAGAAATGTGGTGTTAACCAGAGAAGGAGTTTTTGGTTGTGGTGAATTCTGGTGTTATGAGAAAAAATAGTGACGTGGTATCACTTTTTTCCACGGCAGGAGCTCCACGGCTCGAGTGTACCCTATGCTCTAAAGGTTAGTAACATTTGTAGAAATCATACAAAAGCTACATAAAAGAGTACAAAACAAACCCTATTTATAATCATTTAAGCCATTTCCTTCAAGATTACAAATAGGTATCACGTTTGCAAACTATAGTGACCTTAATTTATGCACAAAGACTTGTTTGTTCTCAACTAGAAGCTAGCTAGAGTAGAATAACCCGACCGTCGAAGAAGTGTAAGCAAATCTCCACACGCCAGCCCCTCCACCCCTAAAGACCCCTTTGGATCGACATAAAAATACACAAACATTAGAAATTGAGAGGGTGTTTAGTCGCCCTAACCGACTGACCCCCAATAGGAGGTGTTCGAGTGACCCTTTACTTGCAAGTGATCAAGCAAAGGATTGCTGAAGATTCGACTAATTATAACAATTATTTTTGTAATTTTTTTTTGAACGGCGGATATTATTAGAAAACTAACAAGGAGCTAGAAGAAATTACAAAGAAATGCAATTGGGACTTTTTAACCAATCAACCCAATTGAGTTTAGATTTACATCGACTAGAAAACCATAAATAAGATAATTGCACTACGTCATCGAATAAGGACTCACGCCTAGGAGGGTTGGAACCGAAAATGGATTGGTTTCTGAAACGCCATATGATCCACCACATAATGTAGAAAATACCTTCGAGGAAAGTCTTCACGTGCTTTGGCAGGCGGGAGTTAACGAGCCACGAAAGCCAATCGTTATAACAGTCTAAAGGGATATCATCCAGCTCCCACCATCTCAATACTTTACTTCTGATTTGGCGAGCGAGAAGGCAAGAGAAAAAAATGTAGGAAGTTGATTCCGCAGCAGCATTGCAAAGGGGACAAAGAATAGTTGGAATGTCAATACCTTTAATCGAAAGATTAAAACGGGTAGGAATCTTGTCTAGACAAACTCTCCAAGCGAGGATGTTCACTTTGATAGGAATGATCTTGATCCATCTAGTGGGGACGCCAGCTGAAGGTAAAAGAGTATCATCGATTACCCTTCGGGCAGACTTGACCGAAAACAAACCTGAGCCCTCCAAATTCCAGGTCCAGCGGTCGTTTGAATCCGGAAGAACAACATCGTTAATGCGTTGGCTAAGGAGAGAAACTTGATCCTCTTCCACCCCTCCTCTAGGCAGTCTTCGGAACGAGTGAGTCAAGGAAGGGTGGTTTAGTTTGGAGGCAACACTGATGGACTTGCAAGTCTCCAAGGCGAACGCTCTATGGAAAGAAGATTTCAAAATCTCACCATCTAACCAAGGATCATTCCAGAAAGACGTATTGTGACCATTACCAATTTTTTTCCTCATAAAGTTCATGAGGTCAATACCTTTAGATTTCAAGGTAGAGAGATCCCTGATAATATCAAGCCAAGGAGAACCTTTGGAGGACACCATGCGAGAGCCAAAAGCCCCATGATTTCCGTGAACTGCTTGGATAAAACGAGACCACCAAGAAGTGTCTTGCGAAAAGAAACGCCATACCCATTTAAAAAGCAAGGCACGATTGGAGGCGTATAAGCTAGAGACCCCTAATCCCCCGGATTTTTTGGAAGATAAAATCTTGTCCCAACCAATCCACGCGATCTTGTTTTCCGAACCATCAACCCCATTGAAAAAATTCCGACGAATGGCTTCAAGTTTGTTGAGCACACCAATAGGAGCCTTGAAAATAGACATGTGGTAGAGCGGTATAGATGAAAGAACCGATTTAAGTAAGGTTAAACGACCACCTATCGAGAGCGTTTTGAGCTTCCATTTAGAAAGACGATTAGAGACTTTAAAGATGATGTCGTCCCACGAAGCAATTCTGGACATATTATCGCCAACAGAAACTCCTAAGTACTTGAAAGGAGCCGTAAACGTGGAACAGCCAATCGATGTAGCAACTCTAGACACCTCATTTGGATTAACCCCAACACCCATCAGCTTACTCTTGAGGAGATTGATTTTGAGACCGGATGCTAAGAAAAAGCACTTTAAAACCTTGACGACAGTTTTGATGTTCGAGTCATTCCATTCTCCGACAAAGACCGCATCGTCTGCATAAAATAAATGAGAGATGGAGAAGGAAGGGTTTATCGCAATACCTTTGAAAAGGCCCTCATTGATAACTCTAGAGAAAGATAGGTGCAAAGATTCCATGATCAGAATAAAAAGGAAAGGAGAAATAGGATCTCCTTGCTTCAAACCTCGGAAAAATTGGAATTCTGAAGAAGGGCTCCCATTAACAAGAACCGAGCCAGTAGCGGATTGCAGACAACCATTGATCCAGTTACACCATTTCTGACCAAAACCAAAGGCCTGCAGCGTGTCTAAAAGAAAGTCCCATTTTACTGTGTCAAAAGCTTTCTCGAAGTCGACCTTAAAGATGAAAGCATTCCTCTTTTTGTGTTTACACCAGGATAACAACTCGTTAAGCATAAAAGGACCATCAAGAATATTGCGATTAGAAACAAAGGCCGATTGGACATCACTTATAAGGGAAGGCAGGACAAAGCATAACCTGTTAGCAAGGATCTTGGTTATGATTTTGTAAATGCTACCAATAAGACTTATAGGGCGAAAGTCTTTCACTATTTTGGCATCATGAATCTTGGGGATGAGGGCAATAAAAGAAGCGTTGCAACCTTTAGGGATACACCCACTTTCGAAGAATTCAGAAACAGCATTAAAGACATCACGATCGATTAGCGCCCAAAACACTCGATAGAATTCGAATGTGAAGCCGTCCGGACCCGGCGATTTATTGGTACCACAGCCCCAAACAGCACTTTTTACTTCGTCATATGAAACAGGGCGCTCTAAATCTTCTATTTGATCAGAAGAAAGTCTGTTAGGAAAAGGGAAATCAAAACCAATGCGAGGAGAGTCAGGAAGCGAGAATTGGTTCCTGAAGTGGGAGAGGAATTCCTGTTTAACGTCATGAGGAGAAGAAATCCACTCGCCATTGACAAGCGTTCCACGAATAGCTAGTTGAGATCTTCGTTTTTTTAGAATACCATGGAAATACTTTGTGTTTTCGTCCCCTTCGATAGACCAACGAATCTTGGCTTTCTGGGAGATGTCAGCGGCTTCCAAAGAGTAAAGATCATGAAGATCTTTTAGGAGGTTATTTCTGGTGGAGAGAATATCGACCTTAATACATAACTATATCAAATTTTACTTCCATTCCTTGTCACATATTAAGTGTCCAGTTTTATTTTTTAGAGTCAATGTTCTACAACATTGACCGTAACTAGATTTTATTTTGTGTTAAATAGATACTTGATTCAAAATATAAATGAAAGAATGAGTTTTTAAAGTGATATTTACTTATTGATATAATTTTCATCGAAGTATTATATCACACAAACAAACATATTTATAGTCAAAGTTGGGATAAAAACGACTTCAAAAAGTTATACTGGACACTTACTATGAGACGGGGGTAGTAGGGTTTTTTGCACTAATAAGCAATTGCCAAGTTGTCTTAAACAAAATCATATGTAATCCAATATCTTGACAAACTGACGAACTAGCTATCTTTATCTCCATGACCAAAACTTGTTTTTCAAGTTTAGCCCTTTGTTGTTAGAGAAAAATTATACCTCGGACCTCGTTGTTGTGTCAAGAGCGTGAGACGACTAGGTCATTGGCCCAAAACCCCTATTGTTGTGCTTGTGGGTCCTACAATAAGATTTGGGGTTTGGATGATTGCATATTATCAGAGTTTTTATGTACGAGTATAGATATTATCCAACATATAAATAATAGAAGTTTTTTTTTGAAACAGCGATTTATTAAAACACTAGCAAAAGAAGCTAGATCAAACAAGAACAATATAATGGTTCTTAAGCCAATCGTCCACTTTGAGACCAACGACGCATTACATCTGAATTTACCACCAATAAAAAAGAACTAAAACTAAATAATCATAATAGTCAGCGCCTTTTCAGGTATCATCTTATCAAACAAAGCTGTTGCGAAAGTTCCACATATACCACCACAAACCATAGTATATACCCTCAAGAACGCCATTGAGTTTGGATTGAATCCGAATAGAGAAAAACCAACCAAACTTTCATTGTTCCCACGTAAGTAATTCACATCCGAATAGGTGATAATTCCACCAGAGACTAAAAAACAAAGGAAGCTCATTAAAGTATGTTTACCCCTATAAAAGAACGTGTAGCATATAATCTACATGTCCCAAATTTAGATAATATGATAATTACGGTTAGTCATGACAACCCAATACCAAAGCGATAATTGCTAGTGGAGCATATAACATATGCTTCAAGAACCTCTTCCTTTCTTTCTTTTATGACGAACTAAGCTGATCTTCAGATACTGATAATCCTTATAAATAAAAAGGAATATTATGCATTAGAGCAACCAAACGCAATGTTGCAAGGGTCAACTAAGAAGAAAATAACCATCAACACAACTCGGGAGTTCTCCAATCTTATCTATTATTGTGTGTTCTAAACACGACAGGACCATGAACTTCCCAGTTTATATCGTATATATGATATACTTTCTATGTTCGTTGCACGAGGATTTTCAAATTTCAAACTATTCCAGAAACAACCGCACAATCCGGTCAAAAGAGTGATGTGGATTTTAAAAGAGAAGAGTGGAAAGATACAATTGTGCGTATTACATTCCATGTAAACAAAAATAGTTAGTGTTCATCCTCAAGATTATTCGAATTGCATGATTATGTCACCATCCCCATAGAATATATATTGAGAAGTGTGCATGCATAGTATAGCAAAAAAAAAATCTTACAGCTTAGCAATTCCAAAGAAACCACACGAACAATGTACGTAATACAACAACCATTAAACATGGAAGAAAACTTCTAATCACAAAATGACAAGATAATATATTTCTTATATCTTTGTCTAGAAGTCCTAGAACTACTAAAGGTTGGCAAAAAAAGATGTAAATAATGACAGATTATAGATACCGATCGGATGAATAGTAGTAACACAAGGTGCATACAAAAGTGGGAATGGGACACTTACACTCTATACGTTAAAAAAAATTTCCTTCAATTTTTTGAACAAATATTTAGCAACTAAATTCGCGAACCAATTTTCTGTTGTAGCTAATTTTAATTTTATTTTAGTTAGCCTTGTTACAGATTTACTAAGTAACATTGCCTGACCACTTTAAATTTATATAGTATCAAATTGTTTCCTTGATCATGAATAGATAAAAACGTTAGTGTGGAAGCAATGATCAATGATGAAAAATAGGATATGTAGACATTGGAAAAGAACATTATGTAAACTAAAGCCCAATACTCAAAGGCGGTCGCTATTTTAGAACCAAAGCTATCCTACTAAACACGATGGAACGTAAGATAATAACTCACTTAGAATGTGAAATACAAGTAGGCCAACCACTTCCAACCCTAAAATATGGCCCAAAGCAAACTCATTGCTAATTATATTGACCCAACACAAAAGAAAAGGAAAAGAAAAGAGCATAATTCGTGGCCACAGAAGGTGATGTTCCTTCCAACCATTTTCCTCAAAAGAACAGAACCACAAATCATAGAGCGGATGTAACCAAAAACACCTATATTGCCCAACCATTACAATGTTCCCAAATGACTTCATTTTAGCAATAACAGGAAAACATGATCTATAGGATTGCTTGGATCTTGTATGATATAAAAGGAATAAACACGGGCACCATTAATCAGCACATAAACGTGCGGTGATTAACAAACTTCAAATCGAACTTTAAGTGATTGTCGGGAGAGGAGCCCGAACAATTCAGGAATTGGCTAATTCTATGAAACCAAATATTCGACTTGCTAGGAAAAAAAAATTCCATGTGTCTAATCAAATGTAAGAAAAACCTTTTGCTAAACGAAACTAAGTGTATATGAGTTAAAATAATATTGGCGTATAGACACTCATCTTATTATTCAAATCTTTCACAATTATGTGAATTTGAAACAAGTATTCGGAAAGTTTACTAAGATGACTATTTAGTTTTCTTGCAAAAGATATGTTGAAAATGTTGGATACATTAGACTTCAACTTACTAACTAGTCTCATGCATATCTATTTTATTAGTATTTTGATAATTGGGATTGTAAGACAAGTTTTACTTTCTGATGAATATAGATACTTGGTATTTGTTCTTCATTCATATAAAAATTGTTATCCTATATTTGCATGTTTAATCCATGAATAATTTCTTATCATTCTAAATATGTCCATTGTCGGTTAACAATATGGGAATATTGTTATGTAAGGCAAATATGAGTGTTGGTTATATTCCGTGAATATATGGATTTGTTTCCACCAAACTCATATGTATTCACAAGGGATGCATATTGGATACCCTAACCTTCGAGCATTTACTTTTGGATCCATGTCATGAGTAAAATGTTGAAAATGGTTTAAAATTGTCCTTAGACTTGAGATGCAAGCAAGTTCTGTATGTGTGGATATCTCTCTGTGTTTATAGCCAAACGCTGTCCTGAAACAAGGTAGTTATAAAAGCTATTTTTCGGAGTGTATGTGAAGCAGCATCCACAACACTTGTAGTCAATAAAGGATTTGTTCCTCCACTTGATATGTGCAGAAAGATACCATTGGGCCCTCTCCAGATTTAATCAGATAATTGTGTGGCCGCACCCAAAGGGTAATGCAAGATGATTCTTGATTACATTAGGTATATCTGAATTATTTCTATAACGAGAAACATAATGTTAAACTATATGGAATGACTTAGGATCCATATCCATGGTTTAACGGTATCTGTAACAAAGGGATGATTATAAAGCAAGAAATTTATAACCATTAAATAGCTGAGAAGATTTTTGAAAATCTTATCTCATAATATTCCTAATGTAAAAATAATTGTGTGGGTTGCTAGACTTTGCCAATTATAGGTATAAGTGTTAGGAGCTACTCCAACTCCCAAGTGGGAGCTGTTGGGTTATGGTAGTCGGACTAGCACGAATACGTTACGAATATGTGAGCCTATTGGGGGCACACACGTTAATACACGGAGAATACGTTTATACTTCACAATATATAAACCGAAGGACTAAATTAGACAAAAACCGAACCTCAAGGACACACCTTATGTGGCCGGTTACCTAAGAGGATTAAGGGGGTGTTTTGTCTAATTGGAAAACTAGAAAAGGAATTATAATAGAATTAGGACATGTTTCCTAAGTATATTACAATTAAGGTTATGGGCTATAAATACCCCATACTCCAATTCATAATATACGACAGATACAATTCCTAAAACCCCAAAAATAGTTTCGGTTCTATTGTTTTCTTTTTCCCACCGAATTCTCAAAACCTTTTATTAAGGGTGTTTGATTTTCGGTCATTGCTACACACACTGAAATTCGATTAAAACATATGAGTTTTTTAGATAAGGAAGTGGAATGAGGAATTGTGATGGATTTATGACTTGTATTCCTAAGTCTATCACAACTTGGTTTAAGGGGTTATATATACACCTTTCTCCTCATTCATTCTACAACACACAACTTCTGAAATCTTAAACAAATATTCGGTTCTTTTTCCTTTGTTTCACCGATTTCATATACCTTTCTCTAAGGGTTCATTGGTTTTCGGTTGTTACTCCATATTCAAGATCGATTAAAGCCTCAAGTTTTGTTCGTCTTTTATTGTGTCCTACTAGCTCTACGATACAAGAATTAAACACAAGGTGTTCGTAGTGGTTTGGTTCGAAGAAGGAAAAATCCCTAAGGGATATCGAGTTGCTGTAAATTCGGTTAAAGGGTTTTGATAATTAAGGTTTTTTTATAAACCTTAATTCGGTTCTTCATTTATTCGGTTACTAGTTCAAGGGTTTTGCGTGGTATTCGGATATAAAACAAAGGTTGTTAGTTAGTGAAGTTAAGCCTAGCATAGCTTAACGTGTTCGGTTGACGTGACTGTGTGAGCAACCGTAGAGGCAATTATTTTAGTTGCTTGTTTCGTTTTCTTGATCATATTAACAAAAGGTACGCGTTTCTATTTACCTTTTATTTGTGTTAACCATATGCTATTACTAGGTCCTATCCGCTGCGTACTCGTGGCTAAACTAGTTACCTAGGTATTTAAATCCCAACAGTGGCATCACGAGCCACCTCGTTTTAGCTTTATGTGTTACACGCTTTGTTTTAATATATGCCTAGTTTACATGCCTATAATTAAAACAAAGTCTATGATCTGCTGCGTTTAATATTTTATTTATGTTTTACTAGAAAATATGACAACAATATTTAGATTCTTGCCATAAGATAAATAAAATAAGTAGATATTGATCCTGAAAACTATTAAAGGTTAATATAGGTTAAAAGGAAAATTAAGATTGTTAATTTAGCTTGAATGATCCCTTTTAATTAATTGCCTATTCCGGCTATAAGACCCACTCAATCACAATATGTGGTGAATGGGGCGATCTAGGCACTTTAGCAGAAAACCTAGTGAGGGTCTTATGGTTCTCCATTTGGGGAAGACTCGCGAGAGAACTCGGATTTTACATGTTTGATGTATGCTTAATGTCATCTTTTGATTATGAATCTTTGTATGCATGATTATTAAATGTCTAAATTGTTTACGCGCCAAATTTATATGCATATGACTAAAAGATCGATATAAATGTAGTCTATTTTAATTTTCACACGCAAAATGCATGCTCATAAGTGACAACCATTTGTTTCGTGGAAAACTGTTTTTGTAAAAATTTATAAGACTAAACTACTGAAACTTGTTTTTCAATGAATTAAAAACCGGACCTATGGACTCATGGATTACGGCTCATCCACTATTGAACAGAACTACAAGAGAAGTTTTAAGCGGGTTGTTTTAACGTAATTCCCTAAAAATTATGTTTTTAATATGCTTCGCGCTGACCTATTTCTCCGCTTCTTTGCGAGTTCGATTGGAGTTACCGTGAACCATGGAATGTCACTACAGTGTCATTATTAAAAGTTTTTAAATTAGTGTAACAAAGTTGTTTACATGCCTCTTTGTACACGTTTTGACACATTTATGTGAATACCCCTAGAAAATTTAAGTCTATGCCACCCAAATCGTAGACACGTGCTAATTGGTTTTTAGTCTATTGTCAGACCCTGGACCCATACCAACCCATGGTGAATTTCGTCTACTGGTCAGACCTTTGACGATTTCACACGTTCTCGATTGGTCGACTTAATTCGATCACATGGTCAGACCCAGGACCCCAGCATCAGATGAATACTAAACATGCTCATAACAAAATTTCCCAGCTGACTAATGATTTGACAAGTATCATAATCTAAGAGTTGCATTCACAAAATGCAAATAACGCTCGACGCAACCTCTTGCCCCACTTTTTTACATCCTGGTCAGACATTGGTAATAAGTGGGACGTAGCAAGTTATGGATCTTAGTCTTAAATAGAAAATAATTGGAAGTTCATTACTCATTAAGAATTTAATTATCGAAAACTAACTAAAATGTATGAACTTTTATTGTAGATGCCTACCTCAGTTCGAAACAATTCGGTATTCAGGAGTTTCTTCGGAAACAAAAACTCACTGACCCAACTTTCAAATGATTGTACAGACCCCTACGATTGGTACTTCAACTGGAAGACATGGAATATTACCTTGGACCATATTCCTGTTGCACCAGTTCACCACCTAAGACAGCAAATTCTCCTTAGGACCTTGCAAGCTCATGCTGGCATGAATAAATGCCAAAAAGTTTGCTGTGCTCATGTTGTTGACCATGGACCTAGATATCCAACGAAATCTAGCTCATCTTGGTGCTTATGACATGCTCCAGGAACTAAAAGCTATGTTTTTCAAAACAAGCTGCAGGAACTTCTGCAGACTGTGAGAGAATTTCACACTTGCAAGCAGGAGGAAGGTCAATCTGTTAGCTCCCACGTTCTTAAGATGAAGGGCTACATTGACAACTTGGAGCGACTCGGTCAACCAGTTGGTCAAAACCTTGCAGTGAGTCTTATCTTAGTCTCTCTCAATAAGGATTTTACCAGCTTCGTGCAGAATTTCAATATGCACGGCATGGGGAAGACCGTGAATGAACTACATGCCATGCTTAAGCTGCATGAAGAATCGCTGCCAAAGAAAGATGCTAATCCTGCACTTCATGCAATACGAGCAGGAAGGGTTCAGAAAAACCAAAAGAATAAACCGCACAAAGCTGGTAGAGGAGGTAAAGGTAAAGGAAAGAACAAGATGGGCTATGCTCATAACAATGTTCCATTTGCTCCTAAACCTAAGACTTCTCCACCACCTAAGAAGGATAACCCAGCAAAGGACGCCATTTGTCACCAATGTGGTGAAGTTGGGCACTGGAGAAGGAACTGTCCCGTGTATCTCACCGAGTTGATGAAAAAGAAGAAGCTACCTCAGGGAGCTAGCGCTTCAGGTATTTTCCACATAGAACACTACACACCCTAGTAAATCTTAGATTTATGACACTGGTTTAGTGTACTCATATTTGTATTACTAACTCAGGGTCTATGGAAGTAGGAAGCTGAAACAGGTGCTGTAAGTCTGACGTGCGATGGTCATCGTGCAACCGTTGAAGCAATTGGTAACTTATCATTAGAGCTCCCTATTGGATTAGTTATTGTCTTGAACATTGTCATTATCTCCCGTCTATCACTAGAGGTGTTTATTTCAGTTTCGCGATTGTTGACGATGGATTTGTTAATCGTTTTGATAATAACAATGTTATTTCAGTTTTCAAAGGATAATCTAGTTTAAATTTTATGGCTGTTTCCACGGATGGCATTTTTGAAATTGATATGTCTTGATCTAATACAACGTAGTTCTATGTAATGCAATTACTAATAAAAGAGCCAAAATTATTTAACTCTTCTCTCTGTGGCACTGTCGTCTGGACACATAGCACGAACGCATAAAAAGTTGCAACATGATGGACTTCTCATACTATTGACATTGAGTCATTAGGAGAAATGTGTTTCATGTTTGTCTGGAAAGATGGCAAGAAAACCTTATTCACATCAAGTGGAAAGGGCTAAAGATCTACTTGGACTATACACACCGATTATGTGCCCATTTGAATAGTGTCAAGACAGGAGCAAGCTACTAGTCACTTTCACTACGATTTCAGTCTTATGGATATGTTTTACATGCTGTAACATAAGATGATGTTTGAAACTTTAGAGGTATTTCAAAAAGAAGTAGAAAACCAACTCGGGAAGACCATAAAATCACTACGTTCTGATCGTGGAGGTGAATATATGAGTCAAGAGTTTTTGGATCATCTAAAGGAGCATGTGATTATTGCCCATCGCACTCCTCCCTACACGCCTCAAAACAATGGAGTGTCAGAGAGGAGAAATCGAACACTGCTAGACATGTTCATCATGTGAGTCAAACTTACACTACAAAGGTCCTTTGGGATTATGCCCTTGAGACTGCTGCACCGCAATCTCACATGGTTCCATCAAGAAGGTTGATAAACACATACGAGATATGGCCAAGGCAAGCCCCTAAGCGCGTCTTACTTAAGAGGTCTGGGGTGTGAGGCGATGGTTAAGTCATGATACACTTACCACAACCTGACAAGCTGACACTAGATCTTTTAAGAGAATCTTCGTAGGATACCCAAAGGAAACATGGGATATTATTTCTACAGCCCATCTAGAATAGCATTATGTTGCGCGAATGCGAGTTCTTTGAGTCTAATCTCTTGGATCTAAAAGCAAGTGGGAGTGTGGAAGATCTTGAACTAATTTAAGAAGAAGATACAAATCCTTCTGTAGACACTAGCTTAAATATGAAGCGGGATGATCAAAAAATTGATGAACCTCAAAGTGATATCAATCCCATTCGTAGGTCCACAAGGACACGCCATCCCACAGATCGATTGTGTTTGTACATCGATGCTGAGGAACATGAGTTAGGGGATCTCGGTGAACCCGCTAACTATAGAGCTGCATTGCTGGATCCTGAATCCAAGAAATGGCTTGATGCGATGAATGTGGAAATGCAATCCATGAAAGACAATGATGTGTAGGGTCTTAGTTAGCTTCCTCCCAATTCTAGAACCGTTGGTAGCAAGTGCTTTTCAGAAAAGACTGACATGGATGGTCAGTATACATCTTTAAAGCTCGTCATGTAGCAAAGGGGCTTTTCACACAAACCACGGTTGATTATGAAGAAACTTTCTCCTGTTGCAGACATTAGAGCTATAAGGATCCTCATAGCTATAGCTGCTACTATGACTTATGAGATATGGCAAATGGATCCACAACCGCCTTCCCTCAATGGACATCTTGTTGAAGAAGTCTAATATGAGGCAACCTGAGGTTTTGTGAATCCAAAATATCCTAACCATGTATGCAAACTTAAGCGTTCCATTTATGGACTTAAGCAAGCATCAAGGCAATGGAATAAGCGATTTGATGATGAAATCAAGAAATTTGGTTTCACTCAAAATCCTGATGAGCCATGTGTATACCTAAAAGCTAGTGGGAGTTATGTCGCTATCCTAATTCTATATGTCGATGACATATTACTCATGGGAAACAACATATCCAATGTTTACAAGAAGGAAAATCCTATCTGGAAGAAGCTTTTCTATGAAAGATTTAGGGTATGCTGCATATATTCTTGGAATCAAGATCACCTGATAGGTCAAAGCGTTAATTGTTTAAAGCAAAGTGCTTACATTGAGAAAATCTTGAAAGATTTACATGGAAAATTCCAAGCGTGGAACGATCCCAATGCAAGAAAAGCTTAAATTGAGTAAATCACAAGGTGCTTCAACGCCTGCTGAGAAACAGCGCATGCAGAATATTCCCTACGCTTCGGCAATAGGATCTATTATGTATCTGTGTAGATATACACGTACTGATGTTGCGTTTGCACATAAATTACAAGCCGATTCAACAGATCCGGAGGTAAAGAACACTGACTGCTGTTAAAAATATTCTTAAGTACTTCGCAATTACTAAGGATATGATTCTGGTAGATGGAGGTACTTTGAAACATAGCTCAGAGTTTCTTGCTACACTGATGCTGGATATCTGACGGATGCTGACAACCTAAAGTCGCAACTGATATTGTTCTGTTCTAATGGGAGGTGTTGTTGACTGGAAAAGCACAAAGCAAAGTATCTTTGCTACTTAATCTACAGATGCTGAATATATCGCTGCCTTTGATGCATCGAAAGATGCTGTATGGATTCGTAAATTCATTTCTGGGCTTGGTGTTGTTCCCACAATTGAAGAACCCATAAATATGTATTATGATAATACTGGAGCCATAGCAATAGCAAAAGATCACGGAGTCACTCAAGGTGCAAGACATTTTTGCGCAAAAGTTCACTATCTTTGAGAAACCATAGAAATGGGTGATGTAAAGATAGATAAAGTTGACATAGATGACAACTTAGCTAACCCTTTTACAAAGGCTTTAGCATTTCCTAAACATTCTGGATTGACTGAGAAAATAAGAATGATACCAGCTAGTAGTCTCATGTAAATCTATGTTTATTAGTATTTGGATAATTTTGAATTGTAAGACAATTTTTAATCTTTGATGAATGAAGATACTTGGTATTTGTTTTTCAATCATATAATAACTGTTATTCTATATTTGCATGTTTAATCCTTGAATGCTTTATCATTCTAAATATATCCATTGTCGGTTAACAATATGAAAATATTGTTACATAAGGCAAATGTGAGTGTTGGTTATATTCTTTGAATATATGGATTGTTCCCGCCGAACTCATGTGTATTCACAAGAGATGCATATTGGATACCTCAACCTTTGAATGTTTACTTTTGGATCCTTAGTCATGAGTAAGATATCAAAAATGGTTAAATAAGTCATCCTTAGACTTGAGATACAAGCAAGTTTTGTATGTGTAGATATCACTTTTTGATTATATTTTTGATTATAAGGCAAACGCTAACCTAAAAAAGGTAGTTATAAAGGCTATTTTTGGAAGTGATGTGAAGCAGCATCCACAACACGTGTAGTCAATAAAGAATTTGTTCCTCTAATTGTTTAATTGCAGAATGATACCATGGTGCCTCTCCAGAATTAATCAGATAGTTGCATGGCCGTGCCTAAAAGGTAATTCAAGATGATTCTTGATTACATTTGGTATATCTGCATTCT
>BQNB010148253.1:0-14828 GCA_026074375.1 Tanacetum coccineum | reverse complement strand
AAACAAACCAAACATTATATTATCATAAACATGGCTAATACCTAAAGGTATTAGGCAATAAAAGGTACTAGCCAATAGTCATTATAACAATAAATGAATTCCTAGATGAATGATTAAAGTAAAGAAAGATTACGCTAACCGAACACGTATATAGAGTGTAAATGATTACAAGAGTTTTCCCATTGATTGGTGCACTTTGCAGGACCTTTTTGGCTTCTTAGATCTTCTAGAAATCGAACTTGGTGGCTAAAAGCATACCCTAAATCGTTTTTAGGGTTCGGTATTTATAGACTCTAAAAATTGGCCGATACGGCGTATTAGAACTCAAGCGTAGGTTCCACGAATAAAATATTCCATAATTTTCTTGAGCAGGTTTGGATACGCCATATCCACTTTTTGGATACGCCAAATCCGCTGAAAATGTGTTTTTTCTTGAATTTTCACCAAAGTATCATATACGCGTATATTCGGCGTATTCTTCAAAGTCAGGCAATGGTCTTGAGTTCTTCAAAGTCTTTAGATATGGCGTATGTTTCTTTAATGATACGGCGTATAGGGTTGGATTCCTTAGAGTGCGCGCTACGTTCTCAATCAATCAGTTATATCATTCCTAATTTACATTTATTACTGTATCTTCGAATAGTTATCTTCATGGATACGACGTATGGTAGCAGAAGAGATACGCCGTATTGGGAATTGGTCAAACACATTTTCTTATGAAGAGTTGGCGCGGATACGCCGTATATCCTTTGTTGGATACGGCATATGTGTCAGAAATCAGTAATCTTCAAATATCTTTGTTTTAGCTCCAAAATATGTACCTTTTAGCTTGTCTTCACAAAACACTCCTGAATTACTGCATTTATCAACTTTAAAGCAATTAAGTACCAAATAATGCAATAATTATATAAAAGTGGGCAAAACAGATGGGATAAATGATATAATAAAGTGACTTTATTTGATGTCATCAAATATCCCCACACTTGAATCCTACTTGTCCTCAAGTAGACTTTAGAAAAAGTTTAGTTTATGAAAATGTGTCCCAACCGGAGTTGAAGATTTTCCATTTAAGCATCGTTTTGTCCTAATCACCTGTACATAACCAAGCTCCTCTAGGGTGTAACATTTAAGTAGTACGCTCAATTGCTCAGTCGTGATTAGCTTCGTATCATAGGTTTGACAAGGATACACATCTTCATCGCTAAAGCTAAGGAAGAACAAGTCAAAAGCTAAATTGGGTTAAGAAGGCTTACGGTTGATCATTCAACAGTCTTTCACCATAAGTACCACACCAACAAGGCAGCTGTATCATACATACACGGCCGTAACGACGGAATAGACATATACAATCCGAACACATCCCTGTTCGTGTTTAACCAGCGGTTAGGATGAAGAATGATATATGGTAGGGATCTTCTAACTTTCACCAAAAGTCGTCATCCAACAAGGCAACTGAGATACGGATACATAGTCATAACGACGGAATAGACATGCATGCTCGAATAAGTCCTCGTTCGAGTAGACACTAAGGTTAGTTGCTAGGAAAGGGAAGTAAAATGGTTGTTAAATAAAATTCACAAAACAAATAGATTATGTTGGGATTAAAAGACTTCAAGATGATTCTTAGAGTTACTACTGCTCAGGTATATATTACTACTGTTAGTATATATTACTACTGTTAGTATTAAGTTACTACTGCTAATAGAAGTTAAGACTGCTCAGAGATGAAGACTGGAAATATACTAAGTAGTTATTACTGCTAGTACAAAAGTTAGTACCGCTAGTGTATGTTAATATTGCTAGAGTAAACTTCTAAGTGGTTAATATTGTTTGTGCTCAGTTACAACTGCTGAGTGATTACTACTGCTGGAAGGATTATGATGACAGAGATGAGATCAAAGATTAATTGGAGAACAAGAATACATACAAATATAAGTATTAGTTATTTGTAAAGAAGATATCTATAACTTATTTGTTTAAGAGATTATGTTTATTTATAGAAAAGATCATGATATGTTAGGAAAGTATTGTAAGCCTTGTAGGACTCCTTGGTGTATAAAAGGAGGTCCTAAGGCATATTGTTAGACACACAAATTCAAATACGATATAGATATTCATAGCTTCAAGGTTGTAAACCCTAGTACTAGACAGAGTACTCGTATTATTGATCTTAATAATATTGAAGCTTTTTATTACATCTCTGTTCAATCATATTTACTGTTACATTCATAGTTCTTCTAAGTATTAGAGAGTAGATTCCGCATACTCTTTAATATACATACAAAGTTTCTACCATTGTTATTTTGGATTCATCCAAGGTAACATACTCTTTATATGCTAAAGAATCAATCATAGTTTGGGATCAACAGGAATCAAGTGTACGGTGTTCATAGATCACAAGAGTTTACAACACATTCTTGATCAAAAGGAGCTGAACATGAGGCAACGTCGTTGGTTAGAGTTGCTTAGCAATTACGATTGTGAAATACGTTACCACCCGGGGAAAGCAAATGTATTGGCCGATGCCTTAAGCCTTAAAGAACGGAATAAGCCATTACGGGTTCGAGCCTTAGCCATGACTATTGGTTTGAATCTCCCCAAGCAAATTCTGGAAGCTCAAATAGAGGCACAGAAACCAGAGAATCTCAAAAAGGAAGACGTAGGAGGTATGATCAGGAAGGATATACCGAAGGAGAAGTTGGAACCTCGCGCAGATGGAACCCTATGCTTAAATGGCGAGAGTTAGTTGCCATGTTATGGTGATCTAAGGACCGTGATCATGCACGAGTCCTACAAGTCAAAATACTCTATCCATTCGAGTTCTGACAAGATGTATTAGGACATGAAGAAGCTATATTGGTGGCCCAATATGAAGACCGAAATTGCCACCTATGTTAGCAAATGTTTGACATGTGCTAAGGTCAAGGCTGAACACCAAAGGCCGTCGGGTTTGTTAGTGTAACCCGAGATACCTCAATGGAAGTGGGATAATATCACTATGGATTTTATCACGAAGCTTCATAAGTCACCACAAGGTTATGACACCATTTGGGTAATTGTGGACAGACTTACTAAATCCGCAATCTTCGTACCAATGAGAGAAACTGATCCCATGGAAAGATTGGCAAGAATGTACCTGAAAGAGGTAGTCACGAGGCATTGAATACCTGTCTCAATCATTTATGATCGCGAACCTAGGTTCGCATTGAATTTCTGGAGGTCACTTCAGAAGGCCTTAGGTACGAATTTGGATATGAGTACTGCATACCATCCACAAACTGACGAACAAAGCGAGAGGACTATTCAAAAACTCGAGGATATACTGCGTGCTTGTGTGATCGACTTTGGAAAGGGTTAGATTAACCATTTTCCATTAGTTGAGTTTTCATATAACAATAGTTATCACGCTAGCATCAAGGCTGCACCATTTGAAGTACTTTACGGTCAAAAGTGTCATTCACCTGTTTGTTGGGCTGATGTTGGAGAAGTTCAACTCACTTGTCCAGAAATAGTTCAAGAGACGACCAAGAAGGTCATTCAGATCAAGCAAAGAATTCAAGTCGCTCGTGATCGACAAAAGAGTTACACCGATTTAAAGCGTAAGCCGATGGAATTTCAAGTTGGAGATAGAGTAATGCTTAAGGTTTCGCCTTGGAAAAGAGTAGTATGTTTTGGCAAACGGGGGAAGCTAAACCCCAAATATGTTGGACCTTTCAAAGTGTTGGAAAATGTTGGATCCTTTGCTTACAATCTTGAGCTTCCTCAAGAGTTAAGCAGGGTTTACAATACGTTTCATGTATCCAACTTGAAGAAGTGCCATGTCGATGAACCATTAGCCGTTCCGTTAGATGGACTCCATATTGATGACAAGCTTCATTTCATCGAGGAACCTATAGAAATCATGGATCGTGAAGCTAAACGATTGAAGCAAAGCCGTATACCAATCATTAAGGTTCGATGGAACTCTAGGAGGGGTTTTGAGTTCACATGGGAACGTGAAGATCAATTCCGGAAGAAGTATCCGCATCTCTTCACAAAGACTGCACCGTCGTCAAGTGCCGCGTCTTAAGCCTTGAGGACATGGATCATTTAACAAGGGAAGACTATAACACCCCGTGTTTTCAGGTCATTTTACGAAGTCATTTAATCCACTATTTATTTTTAGTCCCGTACGCGTTTGCTTTTAATTTTAATCGTTAAGTTAAATCGCGTAAGCTAAAAATTAGCATTTAACGTAAACGGGCATCAAACAATTAAATGTTTACGTCAAGCAAGTGTTAGATAATTATTTGGAGGATAATTAATAACTTTGCACATTTTATTTTTATTGGTTACGTAAAGTGTTTAGGTTTCGTGATAAAATACGTTTAGGCATTCATGGAACCACCAAAAATTTTCTACGCTTCAACAAATACCCAATACTCAAAGTTTTTATAAAACTTCACCCTTGTTATCACCTTGGCTAAATTTTATCTATGAGGAACCAAACCAAAACCAAATGCTACAAGTATTTACTTATATACTTAATCAATACACATTTAAACTACAAATAATGCAAGTTTCCTTGCCCTCCCTCCCCTAAAATTCGGTGCTAATGTGCTCCCTAGGGGACATTTAGCACACAAAATCTTAGCAAGTTCTTTGTACAACACTAGGGCTCATATGGCTAGCTCATGACTAGTAGAATTGACCAAAGACTCTCCTTAATTCCCTCATCTTGTCTTAGACTTTCCTAATAGTAAGATTGACTAGCTTTGGTGTATAAATACTTGCATAACTAAAAGGGATATCACTCATACTCATTTCACTAGAAAAACTTCACAAGTCTCTCTTGTTTCTCTCCCTCTAGCTCACGGCCAAACTTAACCCCCTTAAATAATTCATGCAATTTTATTTACCACATATTCAAGTGTTCTAGCATCATATCTAAGGTATTCTAAGGTATATTGAAGGCTTGGTTTAATGTTTAAAAGGGTTAAACAAGAAAGGTGCAAGATTAGGGTTTTCATTGCAATTTAGGGTTTATAGTCTTGAAAGCTTGGGTTTTATATCTAAACTAGGGTTTAGATTATGTTACTCTTCATCACACTTCATATTAAGGTTATCTAAAAACCATACACCCTTTATATTTGTGACTTCATGTGTATATTATGTTTATATAGTGAATCACCATCTAGGATATACATTAACATGTAAAATAGATTTTTTTTACTTTTGATCATGGTTTGATATGCTTTGTCATATGTTATATGGATGTTAAATACATGTTGGAATGGAAGTATAAGTATTATACAAGTATTGGTTAATTTATAAAAAGTGTATATAAAGTAATGGTTTAAAAGATTACTTATTAAGTTTATAAGTAAATGGAATACAAGGACATGTTAATCTTGGACAAAAATCATTGGAAAATTGTTATAGGACTTTTAATAGATGATACTTGTGGTATAAATTATGGTAAAGGACTTGTAACAAGTTTACTAAACTAAAAACATATAAAAACTACTTTTATAAACATTTTAAGCAAAAGATCCAAACTTTCTGTTTTTAATTCGAATATAAAGCATTTATTTTATGTTTTTATAAAATACTACATTTTACAAGGATCGTAGGCATATAGAGAATTCGAAAAACCAAGCTATAACGAAGAAGTTATGCTATTTGCAAGTTTATATAATTAAATATATAAAAAGTGATTTTATAAAAGTAATTTTATAAAAAAAGTTATTGCTCATCTCAGATACTTTTTGGAATATATCATAATTAGATAGAACTTTTAATTACGAAGACGTGCTCAAAAGAATCGCTAAAATCGGAGTTAAAACTAATAAGATATGACTTTTACGAGATTACGCTAACTAAATTTATAAAAATAAATTTATAAATGTGAATGAACAGTAAAAAGTACTGTTCATCATAGGACTTGAAAATATTAAAATGTAACATTTTGATATATCTTTTTAATACGAAAGCGTAAACATAAAAAACGTACGAAACGGGCTTAAAACGAGAAAGTTACGCCGTTTTTACTAAAGTGATATTTATAAACATTTTTACTTTATAAATATTATTTCACTAATACAAATAGATGGTGATGTAACTATATAGAATTATATACGGTATTAGTTATTCAAAGTACTTAGTACTCATACAACATATAATTAATTAGGTTGCATTCGGACGTTTTCGTGACGCATTTTCAGTTTGTGATTTACATTATCGATTCACTCACTCAAGGTGAGTTCATAGCCCCACGTTTTACATTTATAATGATTTTCAAGTTTTAGGGTGAGAAACATATGCATGTTTTATAAATTAGACCTAGGTGTACATTTTAACGATTATGTGTTTGCCTAAGTAGCGATAACCCTCTGAGCCCATTATCATGAACTATCAATTACTTGTTGTGAGCGCGAATGTTATAAATAGATCTATTTGGGATTGACATCCCTGTTCGGGCGAGTCATGCTCACTGTGCCGGTATGCCGGACAACGAACGTATACCATATCGGATTTGGGATTTTTCGGGTTAGAACATCATCACGGGCAATGTTGGCAATTTATATTGCAATTCATACATGTCGAGCTTCAGTGTCATGAGCTTAGGAAATGTAATTACATTTTGTGATGTTTGCATGTGTTGCGTTATTGATGTGTTGTCGTGTAGGGTCAATTATTTTATTATCAAGTTTTAAATTTATATTTAGCCGACAAACCTAAAACAACACTTTAACGAGCAGTGTACCCGATCAAGATGGAGTTCGCGGTAAGTAGGGTGTCGAACACTAAGAGTGGAACATTAATCTTATATTCTATGAGTATTTTAATTAGTCTATTTACTGGTTAAACCTATGCTATGTACGTTGTCTAATGATATGGGGGTTTTCAGCCTGAGAGGGGGGGGAAAAACTGGACCGGTTTGGTGGAAACAAATACCAATTCAATAGACAATAAACACAAAAGAAGAAAATTAGAAGATAGAAAAGCGGTACAAGCCAAATGATAGAAAACTGTATTAGCCATATTAAAATCCGGTTCATACTGTTTGTTGTTTTAGGGCAATGATATTACTTATCTCGAAGCGAGTATTATCATTCTTAAGACTTAGGGGGAAATTTTCTTTAAGAACCTAGACACGATTAATCCTGGTGTTCCCCCCCCCCCCCCCCCCACAATAACGCATCCGCATATAGCATCCTTTTGTTTTATTATTAATCCTATCTTAGAGAATTAAAGCAGTGGTGATCCTGTTAAAACCCTAGCCCAACGGGACTTTACCACTTATTGTTTGACGGTGTTTTATATACTGGTAGTCCACTATTCCAATCTTTATCAGTAAATTAAGAGCATGATTCTGTGAACATAAATGGCGTCACCTACGGTCCACTAAGCTTCTAAATTCAAAGACAGAGACATACTTTATTTTTGATCCTGTATTGGTCCAGTATATGAAATACACGATATAGAGAGCTATCCGGTATATAGATTACTTGGTCTGTTCACTGACCCAGTGTATGATAGGTCGCATATTCAAAAACATAATAAGTAGGATGGTGATAAACTAATTTAAACAACACGATAACATTTTAGAAATCGATTTTAAAACAAACCAAACATTGAACTTTCATTAAGATGGCTAATACCCGAGGGTATTAGCCCACAACCATTGTAATTATACAAGCGTAATCAAACAATTAAAATCGAACAATTAAGAGAGTAAAAATTACACGATGTCATCTATGGATTCGTGATCAATGCTTGACCTTGGTGTCTGATCTTCTCTTCTAAAATTCGTCTTTTAGTGAGTATGGTATAAAGAATGTGATATTACTCACTAAAAACTCATTTTTGAGTCTTCTATTTATAGTGTCTGAAAAAGACTCGATACGCCGTATCCAGCAAGGTCAATACGGCGTATTGGGCTGGATTCCTTGGAGTGCGCGCTACGGTGGTAATAAATCTTTGATATCATTCCTAATTTACTTGATTTACTGTATCTTCGAACAGTTATCTTCATGGATACAGCGTATGTAGACAGAGTGAATACGCCGTATTGGGAATTGGTCAAACGCGTTTTCTTGTGAAGTCTTGGCGCAGATACGCCGTATCTCTTTAGTTGGATACAGCGTATTCGTGAAATTTCAGCAATCTTCAAATGTCTTCGTTTTAGCTCTAAATTATGCGCCTTTTAGCTTGTCTTCACAAAACACTCCTGAATTATTACATTTATCAACTCTATTGCAATTAAGTACCAAATAATGCAATAATTATATAAAAATAGGCAAAATAGATGGGATAAATGATATAATAAAGTGACGTTATTTGATGTTATCAAATATCCTCCCACTTGAATCCTACTTGTCCTCAAGTAGACCTTAGAAAAAGTTTAGTTTATGAAAATGTGTCCCAACTGGAGTTGAGGATTTTCTGTTTAAGCATTGTTTTGTCCTAATCACCTGTACATAACTAAGCTGGGTGTAACATTTAAGTAGTACGCTCAATTGCTTAGTTGTAATTAGCTTCGTATCATAGGCTTGGCAAGGATACACATCTCCACCGCTAAAGCTAAGGAAGAACAAGTCAAAAGCTAAATTGGGTTAAGAAGGCTTACGATTGATCATTCAACAGTCTTTCACCATAAGTACCACACCAACAAGGAAGCTGTATCGTACATACACGGCCATAACAACGGAATAGACATATACAATCCCAACACATCCCTGTTCGTGTTTAACCAGCGGTTAGGATGAAGAATGATATAGAGTAGGGAGCTTCTAACTTTCACCGAAATTCGTCATCCAACAAGGCAGCTGAGACATGCATACATGGCCGTAACGACAGAATAGACATGCATGCTTGAACAAGTCCTCGTTCGAGTGGACACTAAGGTTAGTTGCTAGGAAAGGGAAGTAATATGGGTGTTAAGTAAAATTCACAAAACAAATAGATTAAGCCAACAAATAAGGTACGGTTGCTAGTAACTTTCCCCCCACTGTTCCATGACAAAGACTCAAACATATAGACAGACGCCTCGATCACAGAAATGACAAAGACAACCTAAGTTGGCGTTCTCATAACGGTCAACTTTCCTTACATCCCGCTCTTTACATACTTTTACATAAGTGGTGATATCAGCCACTTTTTACAAGACTTCACATCATTGATTTTTGTAATGTATCAACGAATAATCGATCCTTCTAAGTAATTCCTTCAGTATAAACTTCTTTTGAACCGACTATTTTTCTTCTATCTTTCTTCTTTTTTTAACAATACAACATAAACCTCGATTTGGTTTCACCGTCTTCACTATCATAATTCATCCGGATAATCTTTTCTTTGTAACATTTCTTCTTCGGACATGATTCATAATCGCAAAAGTAGCGAAACTTACGAGCTACATATCTTTCCTATTGCATTGTGCAATTTCCCGACCATTACAGAGATAGAAAAATTTCACTTTGACACAGGAAATACAAGACTTTACACGAAAGCAAGTAGAAACATTGGTAAAATAGGCTTAATCTACATGGTAGGCCAAGGTGCAAAGGTGTAATGAAACATATAATATGGTGTAGAAAAAGAAAGGAATGGATCAACAGGTTGTTCTAGGGGATTTTACTCTATAAATAAGAGTAATCAAGGGTTACACAGGAGTAAACTAACCAGTGTGGATGTTGATCCTAATCCTTGATCGATTCCTTAGGTTGTCTAAGGTTAATGTTCATTGGGAAGAGCATCAGGGTACTGACTGAATATGAGTTAATGTTCATTGGGAAGAGCCATGAGTAGCAAGCGTCTAGCCTTCACATCATTCTTCTTATTGGTCTTTTCTTTAGCAGTTACAGGTACAAACATCTTCGTAACTGAAGTACCATTCTCTTGTGTTGTTTTAGTACAAACACCCATGAGTTACCATTCTTTATGACCTCCCATAAAGCATAGTCTTATATCTGGAAGTGTTGCTTAATTCTTATCACCCACATCTCATACTCACCTAGTTTAAGTATGGGTAGCTTAGCAGTAGTATTAGTATTTGCATATTCAAATTCCATATCTTTTAGATCAAAGTTTCTCAAAGCAAAGCTCTGATACCACTTGTTGATCACAATCCTTGATCGATTCCTTAGGTTGTCTAAGGTTAAATTACCTTGGATAAATCCAAAATAACTTGTTGTAGAAACTTTGTATGTATATTAAAGTGTATTCGGAATCTACACCTTAATACCTAGAAGTATTATGAATAAAACAATAATCGTGAATAAACAAAGATATAACCAAACGCTCTAATACTATTAGATCAATAATACGAGTACTCTTCACTAGTACTATAGTTTACAACCTTGAAGCTTTTCTAAATCGACTTGACAACTATGAAAACTTGTATGCAAAACTTATATCAACTAATGCCATAGTACCTCCTTTTATAGACTAAGGAGTCCTAGTCGGCTTACGATACATTCCTAAGATATCATAATCTTTTCTAAACATAAATGTAACCTCTTAAACAAATACATTATGCATATCTTGTACAAAAATATCTCAATACTAATCTTCACAAGTATTCTTGTTCTCCAAACAATCTTTATCTCTTTAAACTGTCTTTATCCTCTTGACAGTAGTAAGTCTTCTAGCAGTTGTAATTCAGCAGCATAAATTTTTGTACCAGCAGTACTAATAAACATAAGCAGTAGTAACATTAGTACTAGCAGTACTAATATATACTCACAGTAGTAACATGTACTAGCACTCTTAACGTTACTACTAGCAGCACTAACTACTTAGCTTATATTTTAGTCTTTAACTCTGAGCAGTCTTAACTTCAACTAACAGCAGTAACTTTATACTAACAGTACTAAATTATACTAACAATAGTAACTAGCAGTAGTAACTTTTATACTACTAGTACTAACTACTTAGCATAATTTCCATTATGTACCTGAGCAGTAGTAACTTTTATACTACTAGTACTAACTACTTAGCATAATTTCCATTATGTACCTGAGCAGTAGTAACTCTAAGAATCCTTGAAGTCTTTTAAGTCCCAACCATCCTCCCTTAAACTTGATGTTCATCTTCTGAATCTTCAAGTTTCTTTGTTAAAAGTATTCATCACTATCAGGAAGATGCATTCAAACCTTTTATTGACCCTTTTGCTACTTTACCATAAGTTTGAGTAGTTGATAACACATCTCATTCCAATAATTAGTTTGAAGTTTCTTGTTTAGCATATTCGTGATTGTTATTGGTGTGAGGGGATATCTCTTTTCAACTAACATAAAGATGTGCACATTTCCAAACCTTACAAAGTGCACTCCACATGAATCATACAACTTCCAAATAGTCAATGTATATCCTTGTAGATTTCTCCATACATTACTCTTTATGTCTGGTTCAAACATGAATTTTAAATCACCCCACAACACTCTTTTATGTTCATCTTCAGGCCTTGTATCACCATGCTTTGCTTTGACCAACTTCCAAAGAGTCTGTAAATCTTCTCTGTCAATATCCTGAAGCGTACTAATCATTGAAGAATATCTCTTAGAACTTCCATCTGCTCTTATAAATTGATAATGTCCTATTATTCCTTCTTTAATAATCTTGTATTCAATAATCACTGGTGGTTTGGTAGCAAGTGGTATAGCATCAATTGCTATATCATCATCTTTGACGATCACCAGATGCTTTTTCAGCTCAGCTTCATCATCTACTTCAACTTCTTCATGCTCATCAGTCTCTTTATCATCTTCCATTCTTTGTCTCTTTGAAGATTCTTGTTGTTGCTCTTTCCCTGCTCTTTTCTTACCAAGTATCTTCTTTCTGCTGCCTTTAGCTTTCTCCTCACTACTTTCTGCCTTCTTTGACTTATTAGATTCCAGTTCATCCTTTGTACCTTTAGAACTTTCTTCTGTTACAGCTTTTGGATTTCATCATAGCTTCTGCCCTTTAGCTGATTGTGTTTATATCCACCTATATGCTTAAGATAGACAGACATTTGATTTCTCTTTTGTGCCTTGGTAGGAGGTCTTTATTTCTCTTTTCTTGTGCTCTTAATGCAGCAAAATGTTTTCTCCTCCTCTCCATGAATTCCATAAATAGTTTTGCCTTCTCCTCATCTGTCAACTCCTCTTGCTCTCTTGTTTGGAGTCTCTCAGCTAGCAATCTATCAGCCTCCATCATAGATTGTGTATTTTCCCATGATTCAATCAAAGCTATGTTGGCTTCTTCTTCCTTTTTCCCTTGCAATCTTCCTTCTCTATAATTCAGCTTGCAACTTAGCTTCAAGATTTTTCTTGCCATTTTTCTTCATCAAGCGCACTTGATCTTTCATTTTCAAAGGTACATGCAATGGCTCAATCATTATTTGCTTTGCCTTTGTCCTATCTTTGAAGTTGTGATTCTTATGGAGATGATGTTGTTGTTCTAAATTTCACTTGGCTCTTGAACTACAATCCCATCTAGCCCTTGGTTCTTGTAGTTGTTGTTGTAGCAGCAGTAGTAATAGCTTTAGGTTTTGCTCTTTATTTCAATAAGAGTGTTGAGCCAAAGGTTAATTCAATCATAACTGATGTTGAGCACATGTAGGAGTAATTTCATCAACTGGCAGCAGTGAACTCCTTCATCAGCAGTATACTGGAATATGTAGGGCAACACTATCTTACAACACCAGTACTAACCTCTCTTTTGTAGCAGGTACATCACCATTCACAATAACCTCCCAAAGAGCATAATCAGTGTGAGTAAGATATTGCTCCATTCTCATGCTCCAGAGATCATAGTCTCCAGTTTTGAGTACTGAAAGTTTTAGTACAAATACTGTTTGGGTAGTTTATGATTATTACTCCATCTTCTCTTTAAATATGAGATCTTGTATAGATGTAGTGTTCTTCTTATTCAAAGTTTCTCAACAAGCTCTGATACTACTTGTTGATCCCTTTTGAATAGATCTTACTTGTTGGGAATTAAAGAGCTTCTACAAGATAATGTTGCTGAAGGACTTAATACTGCTAGTTGTAATAGTTAGTATTGCTAGTTATAGTTAGTACTGTTAGTACAATGTCCATACTGTCAGTATATAGTTAGTACTGTTAGTTAGTATATTAGTGCTGCTTATGAGATATGTATGAGATAAATTAGGAATAGATATGCATGATCTCTGCATAATCTTCTAACGCGTTTTGTAAGCCTATTAGGGTTTTTCCTTGGTGTATAAAAGGAACCCTTACGGCATAGTTAGACATATGCATTCACAATCAATATTCATAGAATGGAAAATCTAAGAAGAACACAATTAGTTGTTAGGCAAAACATATAGTTGTTTTGTGATTTGTTCAATATAGTAAAAGTTCTGCGTTCATTGTTTAATTGTTTCTTTTGAGTATATAAAGATTAATCCCGCATAGTCTTTATATATACACCACAAGGTTTCTAATCTAGTTGTTTAGATTTATCTAAGCAGAACAAAAGATCCATTCAATTGGAACCTACAAGTGGTATCAGAGCTGGTGTTCTGAAACCTTGATTTAGAAGAAACAAACTAGATCCATCTCTCTGTTCATTCCCTATATCAAAATACATGGATCTAGAAAATATCCAAAACAATTCTCTTGCAAAACTGCCACTTCTCAAGCAAGGTGAATATGACACATGGAGACTCAGGATAGAGTCATACATTTAACTTCAAGATTATACTCGCTGGGAGATCATAGAGGAAGGCAACTCTTTCAAGCCAGTAGCTCGAACCACTATAAACGAAGATGGTACATCTACTACAACAATACTTAGTGTTGTTACTGCTGAACAAAAGATCCTAAAGAATAATGATCTTAAAGCCCGAAGCATCCTGATGATGACACTTCCAAGTGAGCATCTACTTACTTTCAATAAACACAAGGATGCCAAGTCTTTATTTGAGTCCATAGAAGCAAGATTTGGTGGTAATGAAGTCACCAAAAAGACTAAAAAGACACTCTTAAAGCAGATCTATGAAACCTTTAGTGCTTCTAGCTCAGAGTCACTTGACTCTATTTTTAACAGTCTTTAAAAGATTATGAGTCAGTTAACTATTTTAGGTGAAATCAACACTCCAGAGGAACTTAACCTTAAATTCAGATTTAGGCTCAATAAGTTTTGATGACCTTTATAACAATTTTAAGATTATTGAACCAGAAGTCAAAAGAAGTGTAACCTCTAGCTCAAACTCAGGCTCTCAAAATTTGGCCTTTGTCTCAAGTCATAGCAGTATAAATGATGATAATACTGCTAATGTTAATGTTAGTACTGGTAGTTCTCATGTTAGTACTGCTAGCACTAATAATAGTACTGCTTGCCTTAGTGATGCCACAGTATATGCTTATTTGGCCACTCAACCTAATGGGTCTCAAGTTGTTCATGAAGACCTAGATCAAATTCATGAAGATGATCTTGATGAAATGGATTTAAAATGGCAGTTGGCTTTACTAAGTATGAAGATGATCTTGATGAAATGGATTTAAAGTGGCAGTTGTCGTAAGTTAGGACATTTTGCTAGAGAGTGCAGAAATCCTAAGAGTCAAGAGAACAGAAGCATGAATCAATACAGCTTAAGGAGGACAGTGAATGTGGAAGAAGCTTCTCCCAAAGCTATGTTAGCTATAGATGGCACTGGATTTGATTGAAGTTACATGGCACAAGAGGAGACTTCTACCAACTTTGCACTTATGGCTTTCTCTGATTCTGAGGTACAAAATAACAAAACTTGCTCTAAAATTTGTCTTAAAAATTATGAAGATCTTAAAACTCAATATGATAAGTTGAGAGTAGAGCTTAGAAAGTCTGAATCTGATTTA
>BQNB010148252.1:0-13225 GCA_026074375.1 Tanacetum coccineum | reverse complement strand
TATTGTTGTTAGTACTGTATTTAGAGTTAGTTTAGCTTATTTATTTTGTCTTAAGTTTATTTGAGCTTGTTTATGCCTTAGTGTAGAAGTTTTAAGTGTTTTGCCCTTTGCTAGCTTTGATTCTTGTTCTAGTTTCTTTTCCTTGTTTATCTTTGAGGTCATTTGTTCATTCAGTGTTAGTGTCTATTCCCAATCATTCCTTGTTACATTCAAACACCAATCATCAAACGTTTTTCGATATTCCATTCTAGCCTCGTTGGGACAAAACGACCCAGGAACACTCTATACTGCTTCCGGTTTTCTTGATCTCGCGTGATTTCGTCCCTTGGTGTATTTATATCAAATATAGATAGGTTTTAAGGGGTGAGCTCACGTGTGACCAGAACCCTAAACGCGTTAAGAGATAATACTTATCTCTTCCTAAATCAACGCTAAATTGATAACTATTACTAAAATTACAACAGACTTAACTGTCTGACCAAGCCGTATTAACTTTAATACTGTCAGGCTTAAGTTAATGCTGGCAGACTTAACTTGCTCTACCAGACTTAACTTCTATACTGCCAGGCTTAACTATAACTAACAGACTTAACTTTAATACTAATAGTATTAAGTCTGTTTACAATATTTTCCTAACAGCTATTGACTGTCTTCACCCTGATTTGGGATCTACTACAACCAACATGATGTAACTAAATAAACAAGATGTATAAAAATATGTAATAAATGAAAGGAAAGTGTAGAGTTTTTGTGTAAACCTTGAGTGAATGAAAAGGTGAAGAACACAATCTAAACTGATGCAAACCCTTTGTTTGTAAACTAACTTAAACCCACTTGAAAACTCTTGTAATCTTTTTAGAAAATCAAAACCATTTGTTCTTGTTGTTGTTGTTTGTAACCGGCCCCAAAAAAGAGAAACAAAAGATAAGTGAGTTGATTTTAGTTTTGTGGAGTGAAGTGTGTACAAGTCTTGCTTATATGGTTAAAGGAAACATGGTGTTTATATTAAATAATTGTCTAGGGACATGTTGGATATGAAATTTCATTTATGCTTGGTCTTTCTTTTGCTTCATGCCATGAATAGGTGGTCAAAGGGAGACAACATGTGCTAATTAGTGGCTTATACATGGTGGTTATACATTAGGGTTTATCCAAAGGTTAAGAGTTATTATAGTTTAAGTGTTAGTGGAGATTTATTAAATTCATTCTTGTGTAATGTATAAGTATAAACGGCTAGTGGTGATATTAGGATAGAAATGATATAACTTTTTTGGGTATTGGGTATAATGGTGGGTATTTGTTGAAGTATAGATAGGTTTAAGGGTTTGCATGCATGCAAAAATGTAAATAAAAATAAAGTGTGAAAAGTTATAAATTATCTTCGTAAAAATAATATAACACTTACCTGACGTAAACTTTTATTTGTTTGATGTCGGTTTACGTTGATTGTTGATTGTTAATTTACGCGATTTAACTAAATGGTTGAAATAAAAAAATGAACGCGTAATAGTTTAAAATGAATTGTTGAATATTTATTGACGTAAAATGACTCAAAAATGCGAATTGTTAAAAAAACATGGTTGTTACGATGAAGAAATTGAGTTTGGTGACGATGGCGTAGACGGGTTTAAGGAAAAAGATTGTTGGGAGGTTGACATAGTGAAGAAAGCATTACAAAACACATCATTGGGTTGTTAGACATTTTTTTAATAATTTAAGTGTTTAGAAGTTGAAGCCGAGGTCAGTAGCGGGCGAAGGCGGTGTCATGACGTGCAAATGCGGTGTCAATTTGGCCTCCACGTAGATATATATGGCGCATCTCCAATGTGATAGTACCCGATCCTCGAAGAAAAGATTTAGTTTTAAAGTTACCATTTTGGTTTTCTTTTATTATATAGTATATTAAAAAATTAACGATAACAAGAAATAAAAAAATAACTTAAATGAATAAAACTGAATAAAATAAGATTTATGGCCCGTTTGGTTCGTAGACGGATTTAGGAATAGAATTAGTATTTGAATTTAAATTTGGATTTGATATAGGTTTAGAAGAGAGAAAATATAATATAATTATTTGTTATAAATTGATTTTAAAAATATTTAAAGAAAAAAAAAATGAATGAGAAAAATAAGTATGTGGCTAAGAATAAAAAAATCCCAATACCAGACAAGTTTTCATAAAACCCACCAAACTCATCTGTTTGAGTTTGTAGACGTGAAGCACTAATTAGGGGTGAGCATTAGGGGTGAGCAAAAAAACCGGTTCCAACCCGAAAACCGAACCGGTCAAACCCGGTTTTGACCAAACCGGTTCCGGTTTTTGGCCAAACCGGGGGTTTGGAACCGGTTTGGCTTTTTTCGGCCGCCACCGGTTTGACCACCGGGTTTTGGAACCGGTTTTTCGACCCGGTTTTTGGAATCAGTTTGGACCCGACCCGGATTTTTTTGGATAAAAATGGGTCTCGGGAATTTATTTTATCAGATTTTCTTATCTTTTTATATTTTCTTGTGGATAACTGGATAGGATAACTGATTTTCTTATCCTATAAATAAGGGTGTTGTATTACAACTTAAATCACAACTTACATTACATACAATCCTTCTTAAGCAAAAAAAAAACCTATCCACCTCAATGGCAAGTCAATCCGCCTCAGACTCAGCTACTACCGGTGTTGGTTCAACAAGTGCACTGGGAATTCGTGAAATCATACAAACCACTCGAAACAATGAAATTTGGAAAGACTTCAACATGTGCATTATGACCAACGGTCAGAAAAAAGCTCAATGCAAGCATTGCTTTAATTTCTTGTCGGTGGGTTCCAACACGACGTTGAAGCATCATATAAGTCATCCGCATTGTGAAGTATTAAAGGCGCAGCAGAATCAGAATCCGGAAGCGGGGCAAACGTCGATGGGAAGAGATGGGCAAATTTTCATGTTCAATCCGGATTATCTTCGTGAACAATTCGCGGGGTTGGTGATTCAACGGGGGTTACCATTCAACCACTTTGACCACGAGCAGACAACGAGGGTGTTCCAAAACACTATGCAACCAAGATACACTCATGTAAGTCGTTCTACTCTAAAACGTGATGCAATGAAACTATGGGTAGCGGCTAAACAAGCAACAATTGATGGTTTTGGTAACTTAAATAATAAGGTCAACCTAACAACGGACATATGGTCCGCTCCTCATAATTTGCCCGGTTCTTACATGTGTGTTACCGCACATTGGATTGAACCTAGTACTTGGCAAATGATGAAGCGGGTCATTTCGTTCGAAGAGTTTTCGTCTGCTCACTCGGGTACAAACTTGAAGTATATGTTGGAAAAAGTCTTTGTCATGTATGGTTTGAAAGAAAAAATTATGTCAATTACTTTGGACAATGCTAGCAATAACACAAGCGCCATGGATAAACTAAAATTAAAATACGACCCACCAATGGGGGGTAGGTTTTATCACAGTCGTTGTGTTGCACACATCATTAACTTGGTTGTGCAAGCTGGTTTAAAGGTCCCCATAATTAATCAAATGAAAGAGTCTTTCAAACAAATGTTAAAAGATGTTTTCAAATCTGGTGATAAAATCCGAAAACGCTATATTAAAGTCTGTAAGAATGCAGAAAAACCTTGTTATTCACCAAATTGGGACGTTGATACACGATGGAACTCCACTTTTGAAATGTTCGAAAGTGGTTTGAAACAGAAAATGACGTTGGCGTATTTTCATGACATTTTGGTCAATAAGAATGGTAGAAGGTTTAAAAAATTTCCGGATGAATATTGGGTTCTTATTGAATCGTTAAACCCATTACTTGAAGTGTTTCAAAATGCTACGGTTATTTTGTCGGGGGTTTACTACCCAACATCACTTAGACGCTCAGGGGCGTAAACAAAACACATCTCCTCTTGAACTACCCTTAGACGTTGAAGAAGGTGTCTTTAATGACGAGGTGCAACAAAATGAAGCCACTCAACTTACCGATCAAGAAATTGCGTTAGATGCTAGTAGCGATGGCTCTTTGTCTTCAGGAGAACAACGTCGTGATTATATGATGAGCAGCGGAGCCGAAGATGACCAAACCGGAGAGGGAGGGTCTATGTCACATGGTTACACTTACTACTAGTATTGTGTTGTATTTCCTAATCTTTTGTTGTATTTGCTTTATGTATTTCTTTTATGTTGTATTTCGTTTATGTAATATTATGGTTTGTATTCAATAAAAGTTGAAGGTTAATCAGTTTATAGTATAACAACACCAAAAAAAAAAAAAAAAAAAAAAAAAAAAAAACCCGGTCAAACCGGTTTTAGTGGTTAACCGGAACCGAACCGGTTCCAAACCGGCAAACCGGTTTCGGCTCAACCCGGTAACAAACCGGTTCCAAACCGGTTCAGGGTTTGGCCAAACCGGTTTCGGCTCCGTGTTGACCGAAACTGGTTCCTGTTTGACTCAAACCGAACCGATCTGGTTAACCGATTTGCGCACGACTATCGACAGTGCTTTTGTGTGATTACATAAGAAGATTACATGTGTATTCTTGATAGAGGTATTTACATAAATCTTCTTTGTGGTCGACCCATAGTTGCACCTTTCGTCTTAAAACTTAGTTAATTACACTTGTCCATTTTGCATGGACTAGTCCTTTGACTAAACGGGCGTGTGTTTTTCATGTGGGCATGCGAGTGTCAAGTGGGGTATCGTCCTTTTAAACCTGAATTAAACTATAGGGTTGATCCTTGTAACGTTGACTTGTTCCACATTTTCTGTCCCGCCATTTATATCCCCACCCCAAAATCTCAATTAAATCCAAACCAGCATTACCACCACCACGCCTACACCGAATCCTGCCACCACCGAAAACCCACCATCACCGATCTAGTGCCATCGGCTATTTTATATAATTGTGATTTAATAGAGACTAGTGTGATTTTATATTACTCGGATACAAGTAAAGAGTGGAGTACACGCTCGTTTGTGTTAATGTGTTTTCGACAACTACAAAGACACACGGGTCAACCGACGCAACTGTTGGTCAAAACCAACCGACACAACTGTTGGTCAAAATCAACCGACGCAATTGTTGGCCAACAGTCATGAATGACTGTTGGGATCCAACCGCTTCTAATGACATTCACGGAAAACACACTGTTCTCTTTGTTTTGCTTTGTCTTGTGAATAGAGTGCTTTAATTGTCATTGTCTTATCACAATTGAGATTATACATGATTCAGTCAAATATCTAAGATTATCATCACACTCTGACTCCAATTTCTCACACTTAGTTACCATAAAAACCAAAAAAACACATCAATTTTATGTTACTCTTCATCTCTTTCACTTTCCATCATAAAATAAAATTGGAGAACGCAATGTAACGTTAATAATGGCACGATGGAGTTTTTGATCTATTTTCTCTACTTTGCTTCTTTTGCTTCGGAATAGATATCTCCTTGTGATCTTATGTTTCACATTCACGTCGAGGGGCTGATCGAGACTTTTAGTCATCATGTGCACAAAAATTTACACGTATAAAAGAAACATATATAAGGTACGATTTAATTAAATAGTGAACAAACTAGAAAGACGTGTATTTCTTTTGACATATTAGTGGACGGATTAAACAAGACATTGTGTGTGGCACAAAGTTTAAAGACGAGATCCATTTTAGAGAAATCGTATAGTTTTTAACGAAAATTCACACTAGAAGACAAACATTCATCAAGTTCTCGTGAACTCCAAGCAGGGCCGTCTTTGAGGGTGTGCAAGGTGGGCGACCGCTCAGGGCCCCAAAATTTGTCTCGTTAACAATTATTTGCATGGTCAGACATATTTTCACGAAAAAAGAGTATTTAGATAAGAAAATATCTTAAATGAGTAATATGTTGAATGTTTAGACAATTAATTACATTATATCTTATAAACAGTGACACTTTATATATAACATGTCTTCTTGAAAAGCTTCTCGAAAAGTTTTAAAATGTAATTTCGCACAGGGCTCCAAAAAAATTTAAAGTTTTAGGGACAACCCTGATTCCAAAAAACCCTTAGGTCCGCCCCTGTGTTCGTCCACATCTGTAGAGTGTAAGAATAATGAAATATACTACCAATCGAAACAAAGTAGAATAAAAACTCGTACTAGAACTATAAAATGTTTTGATTTTCTTGCTCCTAATATTTAGCCCGATTCAAAAAAATTAAAGATTAGGCTTCATCTATAAAAATAGGGAGATGATTTGCACACTCACCAAATTGATTGACACACTCAAATTATGTGTATCTTGACATGTATGCCCCTACATCACTTAATAAAGTGTGCAAATGTTAGGGGTATAATAGGCATAACACACATAATTTGAGTGTGCCAATTAATTTGGTGAGTGTGCAAATCATCTCCCATAAAAATAGCAATGCCTCTTTACAAGAGGAACAACTCTAGTACAAATATATGCCAAAATATATAGTGATGGCTAGTTAAATTTGTCAAAGTTTTCAAGGAGTTGGAGTTAAAATATTACACTTATGTATTACATATTGTTAGTACAAAATGTGTCACGGGGTATGAGATGGGCTTAGATTGCTTGTTGGGCTGGACATTCAAGCTCTCTTGAGGTTAGATCTTGTACTAAGCGAAGTGATTGAGATGATTTCCTGTACAAATGAGAATAAACCGTTAACCTTACCGTGGGGACGGACCCCACGATTGGACTCCGGCGTGAGAGTAAAAAATCATGTTGTCAGAAGTATATGTATGTGTGTATGTTGAGAGGAGTCAGAGAGTTGTACCTTTTAGTGTGTCAGAGGACTCCTTTTATAGGGGAGTCTAGTACTAGGGTTTCTTAGTATTTCGCCTATAATCGTAACTGCCAGAGTGGGACCCTTGTCAGGCGAGGGTCCGCGGTAATCGTGACTGCGGGCGTGGACTTTCTTCCGTAGACGCTAGTTGGTTTGCGGAAGGCCTACGGGAGCGGCCTATGACCGGTCCACGTCCGTCTTGTTTGCTTCCGGGCCGTGCCGGTGTGGTACTGAGCTTAGTTTCGGCTCGTTATACTTGTTATTTATTTAGTTGGGCCAGGGCCCTATTGTGATGGTACGGCCCAAGCCCAACCCCAGTCTAGTAATTTCACTGCGCACGATACAGTGCTGCGTGCAGTGAATTTTGCTAGACTTTATTTCTTTATTGCCGCATGCTCTTCTATTTTCGCAGCTGATGGCTTATCCGCGACTTTTCCTGGGTCGGGTAGGTAGGGTTTTGGGTGACGTGTGTTTACCCTGACCTTTCGTTTTCTAGTTGATGCGACTTGGTGTCAGTTACCTAACTGTCATCACATCTGCTTTCTTTGAATCCTATCCGTTGGCCAACTTAGTGGATTACACGTGTCGTCATCTTGCTACTTCTCATATTTACTATGCCAAGGGTATAAATACCCCCTTTGAGTTTTACTATTTTCTTTTTCTTCTCCTTCACTGTTTATCGCCATTGTTGAGAAAAACCTTCGAGTTTTTTACTCAGTTTTCCACGCTCGTAATCGTTTAAAGATTCATTAGCTTACCAGGTTAGGTTTTAAACTCTTCTTTTCAAAAATGGGTACAATTGACAGTATGAAATCCGTTTTAACCCAATCTGCTTTAGATGCTTTGTGCGATAAGTATTATATTCCTGATGTTGTTCACCTTTAACTTCCTGGTCCTAATGATAGGATCAAAAATAGTCCCACCGGTAAAATCGGTGTCTATAGCAGAGTTTTTGATTTTGCCAATTACCGGATCTCCCTTTCTCAATTTCTTGTAGATATACTTGCGTACTTTCAAATAAATTTATCCCAGTTGTCCGTTATTGCAGCCGCCAAGGTCTCTCATTTCAAGATCTTGTGCCGCGTCCACGGTTTTGAGCCCATTATAGGCAATTTTTGTAGGTTTTATACTAACTCGATAAATAAAGGTTGGATGTCCTTTAGCAAGCATTCCGAGAATGATCTAGAATAATTGGAATGACCATTTCTTTTGGGTTGATGCCTCCGTTCTTCCCCTTGCCATCCCGTGGCACAGAAATAAAACATTAAAGAAAGATCCCCCTCCACTACCTACTGAGTATAACGCGGATGTATGTGATTATCTTGCTATCAATCTTGCTCCGTTCAAAAAGTTTTCGGGGCCCTTCTTGTGCTTTGTAGGCATAAGTCGGTATTATACTTTGGATGAGGGTTGTTATCCAACCTACTGGGATGATGAGGATGAGGGTGGGTGTTTTTTTTTTGCTTGCGTCTTTTGGTTTATTCTTTTTCTACCGTATCTGACTTATCTCTTTTTTATGTGTAGAGATGGATTTGTTTGCTTTCATCCACCATGCAGATCCTACCAAGGTTAAGATAGGAGAGAAGGAGGTCCGGGAGGGAGAGGTTCCGCTGCTAGAGCTAACCAAGGGTTGCATTATTTCGTTGGCTGGTGTAAATGACCAAGGAGGTGTTGCTGCTCAAGGTGTTGGTAATGATAATGTGAATGAGGGAAGTGGTGGTGCTACGGCAGCGGATCAAACTGAGTAGAGCGGTCATGCTGCCCAACTTGGAGGATTGAGATTGTGGTGGATGATGAGACTCAGGTCCTTGTCGTTGATAAGCCGAAGAAGGTGAGGAAAAGGAAAATTGTTGATGGTGCTAGTGGTTCTGGGATTCCCCCTAAGAAGTTAAGGAAATATCACGGTGCTTCTGGAGATGTCGGCGCTAGCACTGGTGGGAAGTCCCTTGCTGCTATTCAGGAGTTATTTAAGCAGAGTACTCTGAATGTAGAGGTTGGCATCACGGCAGCGGCCATAATGCCTTTTGTGACTTCTTCTCTGACTCCTATGCCAGAGCGTAAGGATGGTGGCCGTACAGATTCTGTTATTGGGGCCAATTAACGTACTCAGCCTGCAAGGGTGAGGTTTGTAGTTCTCTCCGATTCTTCTCACCATTCTGGTACCAATGCTGTGGATGATGAAGTTACTTCTGTTGTTAGGTCTATTGTTCCGGGCCCCGGTGTACTGACCACGACCATTGCTACTACGGTCGTGGCGGGCACTTCCATTCGTTGCCCAAGGAAGTTAATGAGCCTGCGCATGCCAGCATTTTTGCGAATTCTACCTCTGTGGGTACCGCAGTACCGGATGTTGCAGGACCCTCTCAACCGGCTGGTAATGATATTTCTTCCGAGAGCTTCTATGTTTCCCTGGACATGGACTCTAAGACATTGCATCAAACATATGTTCCGAAGTGGGATGTTCTGAATGAGTCTGTTCTTGATAAACCTTATGTATGCCGCAGTTTGGTCGACCAACTTGACCCTCCTGTGTTTTTCTCGCAGTTGCGTGCTATGAAATACGACCAGTTGTTCACCGAGTTCAATGTTGGAGCTGCTCACCAAACGTGCCTTGGTGCGGAAGTTAGGATGAGACTTGAGCATGTCCTTAGGGGAAGAAGAGGTTGGAGGTCAAGTGTGGTATGCAAGCTAATTTGTTGAAGGAGAGAGATGTGGAAATAGCCGATTTGAAAGCTCGGTTATTTCTGAGAGAGGCCGAGGCCGCGGAGGCCATTCGTCTCCATGGTTAAATTGCGAATGTTGAGGCTGTGGAAGCTGCTCGGGCTGGTGAATTGGAGAGTTTGAAGGAGCGTAATGCAGCTCTTGAAGGACGAGTTACGACTCTTGAGTCCGCATTCGTTACTAAAGATTCCGAGGTTGCTAAACTGACTCAGGATTTGTCAAGCTTGCAGCTGTCGTGCGATGATTTGAGTATCAAAGATTCCACTCTTGAGTGTGAGAAGGATAAACTTGTTGACCAGGTACTTATATCTGTCTCATATATCTCTTCAATCTTTATCATATTTTTGAGTTGCGGAATAATCATTTTTGACTTTGTAGGTGTCCGCGTGAGGCTACGTGTTCTGAACTCCATGAGGAAGTGTCCAGTTACAAACTGTTTAAGGAGCAGATTAAGGCAGTTCAGGACGTACAAGCCAAGGTGCTTAGTGACAAGGTTGAGGAGTTGGATGCTAATCTCATGGGAATGGCCCTTCACCTGGAAGAGGAGTTTTACCCTCGGTATTTGACTACCATATCTGACCGCAGGTGGATTCTTAACCATGGGCTCAGACTTGTAGTTATGAAGTGCTTGCAATCACCGAAGTATCTTTCTGCTTTGGGAGGGGCCAAAGGTCGTGCCGTTGACAAGGGCATGCCAGATGGGTTAGCAGTTGGTATAGATCATGGTATGGCCGGACGAGGCCTTGCTGAAGTTGCTGCTTACAACCCTGTCGCGAAAGCTGATTATGTCAACGCTGTGAATGCTCTTCGTGCGGTGGAGTTCCCCCTTCTTGCTCGGCTGGCCTCCAACAAAGATGCAAGTATTTCTGACATTATGGATATGCTTCGCTTGGAGGGTCCAGCCGTTGAGACTTCGGAGGTTAGCCAACTGCAGCCTTCTACCGAGCAACTTATGCTCCCTATTCACCGCTTAGAGGACCAAGTGGTTATTGACGAGACCTCCTTGTCTTTTTCCCTGGATGTAGCCAATGCTCGCGTTCAAAGACTTAAAGCCAATGATGCGTCCCGACAGTTATCTATTTCCGATGCCTTGGTTCCTATTGTTGAGCCATTGTCTGCTGAAAACTTGGTTGGTGAGGCGAGTACTTCTACGGTTTTTGTTACAGCTACGACCACCGCCTTGTCGACCACCTTTGTTCAGGAAAACACAATTCCTACAGTATCCGTGGTTGACCATGGAGCTTTCGGCGTGGGCCGTCTACGAAAGTTCCCCTTCCTTCCGAGATTGTGTTTGAGAAGGAGGAGTTGGAAACTTCGCCAAAACACGCTACGGCTAATTAGTCGTACTTTCTTATTATGGTATTTGTACCTTGATTCCACTTTTACACCGCGGTCGCATATGACCTTTGGTTGATTGTATTTGAACAATTTAGGTTAAATCCATGTATTGTCGTTGTATAACAATTTATGTTAGTATTTTTGTGTTGCTATCTTTTAATATTGTTGTTATATGTTTGCAGTGATAGTCTTAATTGAATATTTGTGGGTTATTCTCCCGGTACTGGGCTTCCAAACCTCTTATGTACATGAGTTAATTGTTAGGCTGCTCATCCTCGTATTATGCGGAATAATAACTTGTGTTTGTAGGGTCATGCCACGCGTCTTACCAAACAAAAATATGTAAATAACTTTGCAAAGTTGAAATAGAATTTAAAATAAAGTTGTGAAGGTAGCTAGGCTTCACGTTTTATTGAATTAATTAAAAGACATTACATAATAAAGAGAAATTCAAGTACTTCTCTTCCGCAAGGAGGGTGTTTACATTTCATGTATGTAACTGATGCGGTAGTCGTAGGACTTCAAGAAGAAGTTTAACAACTCCCTAGGCAGAGTACCTAACCGTTGTAGTAGTAGTATAGGCAAGACTCGGGGGTTGTTATCGTTCTCTAGGGGAATAGGTTTGGAAGGCTTGATCACGGTCTAACAAAATTCTAGGGGTTGAGCGAAGATTATTTTTGTGTTTTTATATTTTATAGAAAGCAAGTAAATCTATAGTTTGAGAGGGTGGTTTGTTTAACTAATAACTAAACTAATATCTACTCTAATCTACTGGTGATAACTTTATGATAATTAAATGTATTTACTTAATCATGCATTACTTATCAGATTGCTTCTCCTAATCCTGTTGCCTTGTCACACTTGTGATGATCTGTGTAAGTATTTCCTAGGTCATGAACGGATTACACGAACCCGCCGTCTATTTAATATTCCGTTAGGGCAATATGAAGACTATTACAAGGCCCCTAAGAGTATATTAAATACTTGTGAAATAACTTAAGAGGGATCAACCATATAAAGCGGTAGGTTAGTATGAAGACTGTTACCCGATGGTATCCTTCCTACGCACTTGCTTTTCCGTAGACGTGTCTACAGCGATACAGACAAAAGCTGGTTTTCTAAAGCCTAACGCTCACATTCATCAACACGAAGCAACAGTAATAGGATCTAAAATCCAACTTTCATGCAATCATAAGCAAATACAAAGGAGAGTTTAGCCTAGCATGTTAAGGATAAAGCAAGAACATAGATTAATCACACAACACATAGACATATTGAATGATTAATGAATAACACTCTTACTTGACTAAAACATGGATAGAAGGTAGTTACAATAGGGTTTTGAGGCCTTAAAAATGGCCTTTAAAGCTACTGCAAAGACTAGGGTTTGTCTCCCAAAAGTTATACAAAATTACACACTTAAAACCCTAAAATCGGTTTTATATTTATAGAGATATCGTTGCGACAACGTCGCTTTGTACTCCTGACGTCGTCGCCATGTAGATGGTTCTAGATCCACTTTAAGTCGGCCACGTCCTGACGCCTTCGCTGAATCTCTAACGCCGTCACCATGAATGTCATGACGTCGTCGCTTTATGGTTGTGACGCCGTCTCCAGGCTCTGAGTGAATAATTCTTCATGGTTCTTGGTGTAGAGTCGTAGTCTTGTCCGTTTCTTCTCCAAATGAGCCCAAGTCACGTGTATTTCCTCCAAATGCCATCCAAGTGCTAAAAACATGAAAATAAACGATTAAGCACATAATATGGGCATATTTGCATGATTTAAGGGGTTAAATGACCCCGAAATAGTGTATAAAATGACACCTCGTCAAATATTCTATCCGCCAATTTACGACATCAATTATTTTTGTCATTTCCTTGATATTCTTTGCAATTACGATCCAATGGATGATGAACCCATGTGGGCTGCCGACCGTGTTGTCGCTCCGACTCTCGGTTCTGCAATCACCATTCCTGAAACCGCAAATGAATTTGCTATTAAAGGTAACCACTTAACTCTCATCAAAGGAAACCAATTCGATGGAAGAACCAAAACCGATCCTCACAAACACATTCACGAATTCCTCAGAATATGTGATATGTTTAAATACTGAGACACCAAGAATGAAGTTGTCCGCCTGATCATGTTTCCCCTATCACTCACTAGAGAAGCAAAAACATGGCTGGACGAACTCAACGAAGAAACTATCAAAACATGGGATGAACTTTGAACTGCTTTCATTAGCCGATTCTTTCCCCAGCTCTTTTCGATCGATTCCTCAGAGAAATTCAAGCCTTTTCTCAACATGAAAACGAATCTTTAACCGATGCTTGGCTTCGTATGAAGGAAATGCTCAGAAACTGCCATGGTCAC
>BQNB010148251.1:0-12980 GCA_026074375.1 Tanacetum coccineum | reverse complement strand
GTTAGTCAATAAGATCTAGGATATCGGATTCCTATATATAAGCATGCGAAGGATAAAAGCTCGAGTAAACAATGAACAAAACCACGAGCATGAGAGTCTTCATAATCCGGGCAAAACCTGGACATAAAACACAAGCCACGAAACACGAGAAAGGAAGAGGCGATCCTCCTCACATCACACTTATTAGAAAAAACAAGATAGAAACACGGGTTGCCTCCCGAGAAGCGCTTGTTTTTGTGCGAGTCTCTAGCTTAACTCTCCCTATGTCATCGTGATATTAGGGACGAAACATGTGGAAGAGTAAATCTTCATCGGAATTTCATTCAAGATGTTTAAATAAACATTGAAGCTCATGAAAGTTCCACTCCGATGAGATACCACTGGCTCAAGAGAATATAAACTATAAGCGAAGATGCCGGTGTCAAAGATAATATCTTCACTCCCGGAGGAGAATAAAGAATTCACAGGATAGGTAAGAAAAGGAAGAAATATTTTGATAACAAATGTGAGGAAAAGATAATGGCGATCCTCAAAGGTAATCCTCACATATGTTAGAGAAATAATTTTCTCTTGAATCCCAAGGTCGAAAACTTTGACCATACTCTTCAAATTATTATTATCATGTTCATCCGTTAAGCTTCTTGGGTCATGATCAAAAAATACCTCAGGAAGGAGATTAGGGATAGTGTCGCTAATAAGCAAACTCTCAAGATAGATTATGTCTCCTTCCGATTCATAATAACTATCCTCAAAATCTATAGAAACATCAATATCTAGAAAAGCATCGATCTTATCAATATCGCCTCCTGGGTCGAAACACTCATCCTCATTAGCATCGGAAAAAGGTGTGACTAGTAAAGCCGACTCATCAAGGTTAGAACATAAGTAGTACTCTTGTATCTCGTTGTCCTCTAACCCCTCTTTAAAAAAGAGATTTCATGTCACTAAGAGATGTACACTTCTCAAATACAAAAAGATGTTCGAATAAAATTTAAAATTTTCTCTTGACGACCACTCTAGGAAGTGACTCGTCATCACTAGAGGTAAAATCATCATTAGCATCGAAGAGGGGGTTAGAGAAAGTCACTAAATTTCCCCCTAAAACATCAAGAGGGGGAGAATTATCACAAAAAGGCAAATCACACTCACTGTCATTGTCAGATGTATCCTCGGACTCACTTGGGATTGGGACAAGATCCTTAACACTAGACTTTATTATTTCGTTCGATTCCTTTTCAAGAGATAGAGCAAATAATTCTCATCCCCATTATGAGAAGTCCTGGCTCTATAGTCGGTAAGACGGGTGTGATTGCAATAGACGGAGGAATTTGAGAAGTAATTTCATTCAAAGGAATAGTAATATCCTCGTCATCATCGTCATCATAGTAAATAAAATTGAAACGTCATGAAGGCTCGGAAGTATGAGTACTAACATTAGCTGCCTGCTCTTGTTGATTTAACTTTTCACAAACGGCTTGTAAAGCTTTATGAAGTTTCTCCTAAAGTAGCAATTCTCGGACACTCATTTCTTTAGGAGGTTGATGATCGATGGATGTCTGTGTAGGTTGGTCAAATCCAGAAGAGTTAGAATTATAGCAAAGATTAGACTCATATAAGTTTTGATTCCTCGGTTGACACTGAAAATTCGTATGAGGACCCCTACAGTTTTCACAACAAAGATATTGTTGTGGAAAACTCGGTGAATTTTGTGGATAATAATTATCACCAAAGTTTTGATTGTAGCACGGTTCCTGCTCATAGACAAGCGGTACCCGTGGTGGACAATCATAACCATAATAAGCGTCGTTCCTACATAATTTACACGAGTATGATTCGTACTGGGGTTGTGGAGGGTGGGTGAAAACGTTTGGAGGATCATTGAAAGAGTTCAGATTATGAGCATCAATGGATGAATTTCCATCTCTTGAAGCGCAAAACCAACAAAATCCTTCTCTAAGACCATATCCACACCACTTGCAAGTACACCGTTGACAACGTACACCATCTTCTAACGGATCTCCACACCCAAAACAATGAAATTGGTCGAACGAAGATGTTTGGGGTTGTGAAGGTGGGTAGGAAAAATCGGGTGTTTTATCATTTGAAATGGGATCGGGGTTACTGACAAAATCGTCTCTGAAACTCATAATGGTACAACGCCGACAATTTCCCCGTTAAACGAACCTCCACACCACGAGCACCTCGAAAACCAAGACATGTTGATAAAGAATTAAACGATAAAGAGGAGAGAGAAGATAAGAATTAAACGAATAAGAGGATAAAAGAGAATATATATTTTTTTATAAAGATAATAATAAAAATAAAAATAAAAATATTTTTGGTATTTTTTTAATATTTATAAAGAAAAGGAAAATAAAAATAAAATAAGAAGAAAAATATTTTTGGATTTTTTATATTTTTAATAAGTACGAAAATAAACTTTCCGAAGAAAGGATCTTCAAGGCACTAACTTCAAACACCACGTGTAGATCGTACACCTCTCCCCGGCAGCGGCGCCATTTTGATAAACGTCAAACGCGTGTCGTAATAATATATAGTATATCCCGTTAGATAAGAAAATTACTTTAGGAAAAATAATAGTCTATCTTCCGAGTGTCGTTTCCACGGCGACAGATGAATTGAAATCCATGTTAATGTTTTCGAAGTAAAAATGCTTGATTATCTTTTAAGATTTTTGGTTTTAAAACTATTTTTAATACAAAGAAAATTATACTAATATTAATACTAGAATTATACTTAAACAATTAAACTACGAGAATTAAGCTAAAATGAACTAAAAGATTTATAAGACGAAAATGCTTGCTTAGTTATGTGAAAAGTTCATTAAGTGTGAATTAAGGTTCATTATGAATTAATTTCCTTAGAAAAGAATTTTATCTCACAACGTTGGTTTATTTTGATAAAAACATCTTAAAAAGATATTAATTACTAGATGTGAAGTTTGACTATTTTTCCGGATTTTGCACTTTAAAACATTCAAACTACAAATATAAATAATCAAAGATTATTAATTAATCAGACCTTTTTACAATCCACACTTAATTTTCAATCCACTAATCACTTAACAAGCATAAATAAACTACTCGCTACTCATAATGATCAAACAAGCAAAGCAAAATATTTTTATACTAAGCTACACTAATAAATTGAAAAAGGATAGAAAATGGAACCGAATTGAAGAGCCGCAATTAAACGAATACCACCCGATTTATTTAGCTAAAGCAAATAATCAAATTCGGTCTAGCTAGATAAACCTTTAAGCTCCACGCCTCATGAGATGACCGGTACCAAATTCACAAAATACAAAATAAACTGATAAGAGTTAAACAGTTTATATCACACTTTACAATTTGTGTAATTAACTAGCAAGCCCAAATCCAAAATTCAAACACGGGCCCAGATTTAATTTTGCATACCAAACGTGACCCAATTCAATTTTACAAAAGCCAAACGCATCCAGAAAAAAAACAAATGGGAAAACAACTTATCTAATAAGCTAGATTTAATAAGGACATTTACAAAATAAGCTCACACGATTAATCTAACAAACGAATAACAGAAAACTCAGAATTAGGCCACGGATTCATTTAATCGAACAACTAAGAGCAGCTAACGATTTTAAGCTATCAAATGAGAACTTAAGCCACAAAATTAAGCACTAATCACTTCCAAAACACGAGATGGTTATCTTATAAGATCGAGACTAAGCAGATAGCATAACGAGATAAACACTTCTAATAACCTAATAAGCTCAAGAACGAAATAAACAAGATGATACGACAATAAGCTAAAGGAATATAAGTTAAAATGAGATCCACAACTAAGATTACTGAATAAGCCTATACGTAAATGAAATAAGCACTCAACCACATCAAAAAGCAACAAAAAACAGCAATAAGGACTTAGAATAAGCTATAAGCACATAAACGTCTCAAATAACAACACGAATAAGCAAATAAGCTCACAAAAGTTTGATCTAGCAATTTGGGCTCACTTTAAACCAAATAAGCTGATTAGAAGCTTATCTTAACAGAAAATATGAGCTCCTAATAAAACTAAAATGATATAAGCACAATAATAAGTTATATTTGAGCTTATTATAGCTTATTATTTCAAAAAGTGCTTAAAAATGTTTGAGAATGAATCGAACGAGCTTGGAGAGCTTATAGGAGTCATTTTCTAAGCCTTTAAGAACTTTTGAGAATAATAAGTTGCGAAAATAAGCACGAAAGGATAGCTTATTGAATAAGCTAACACGAAAAGAAAGAGTAACGTACGAATAAGAAAACAATAAGAAAATCAAGAACTTAAAAAAGCTTTAAACCATTTTTATTACATCATCTCAATAAGCTTGCGAAATAAAGTTTACATTAAGCTTGGAAAAACAGATATACGCTACTAGTAAAATTTAATAAAGCTAAAACTTAAACTAAAAATATAAAAACTAAAATCCCTGGTAACCCCAAGTAGAAGGGAGCATGTTGATTTATATAGGGTGAGAAAGGTGATTTTTGTAAATTCGTAATGATTAGGTAGCCAATCATTAGGTAGTTATTACATTCACACGGATCGAGTACTAGGATAAGCCAATCTATCTGATAGAAAAGTGGCACACGTCCTATATGATAGCTTCCTTCATTACGACTGCTATTCCTTCGGTGATTCATGTTTGAAAATTGTCTTTGAAAATGATAAGGGCTCATGTTAAGTGTAAGATTGACATTCGCCTTCATTTTTAGGGGAAATCATGTGACAAGGGAGGAACTAATTCTTGTTCATGTGCCAATGACGTCAAATGCAACATTTATACAACTAGTAGCAGAATTGTCAAAATAAAGATGGGTTAAAGTGTTTTAATTGTTGGGCCTTGGTTGATTATTTTGGGTTATAACAAGTCTGGGTTTGCCCTGTCTATTTAAATGGGTTACGGGCTAGCCCAATAAGATCTGAGGGCATCATTGGACTCATTTTTCTATGCTCTTTCCAATGGCATGCGCGGGGACTCTTCACGACTTTGTCTTGATTTTGAATAGTAGGCACACTTGATCGCGACGAACCCGTAAATACCCATTTTTGCTCTGTTTTCAATCATTTTTACCTGCAAGACATAAAAATATGAAACAAACATATTTGCAAGATAATTATCCATATTTTAGCATTTTTAGTTTGATTAATAGTGTTTTACAGGGTATAAACGATGTGTGTTTTAGCACACATCACTAATCCTAATTTAAGGTAGGTCAAGAGAGGCATAACACTAACGCTAGCTCCTAAGTCAACAAGGGCATTATCAAAGCAAGTATTATTAATAAAGCAAGGTAGAGTGATACTCCTTGGGTCTTTCTCCATTCAGGGTATGGTGTTATTGATATGTGAAGCCCCATAAGCTTCTGTGAATTTTAGTCCATAGTTTCCCTCTTCATCTTCACAGTAATGATTATCCAAACGACTTGGAAAAGGAACCGTCGTTTGTCTTGACTCGTATTGTCCAGTAGATATGGCGTATTAGAATGATCCAATACGGTGTATCGAGTATGAATTAGCTTCAATAGTGGTTGAAATCGACTTGACTTGCTCTCTCGGGTTTGTTTCAGTTGAGCTTGGCAGGCTTCCAAATCCTCTTTCTTGTAGTACCTTGCTCATTTGCCTGATTTGTATTTATAAAGTTTTAATTGATGCTCCTTGGTTCCTTTTGGCAACATCTGTCGTAGCTCGGATTTCTTTAATCAAATTGGAATTTTCTTAGTGTCTCTTTGCTGATTCACTCATGAATTTGCTCAGGGTATCTTCCATAGATTGCCTTCGTTCTTGGTATGAAGGATTTGTGTTGTTCCTTTGATAGTACCCTCGAGCTGTTGCTCTATATCCCCCTCCTTGAAAAGGTCCACCAAATTGCGTATAGTAAGCTTCTTCTAGGGGTTTCCCTTCTTCTTTTAGTGGGTAATCTTTGGTGTAATGGGGTCCTTTGCATTGGTCACATCCTACTTGTGCTGCATAAAAATTTTCATTCACCTTTTTGATCTCCCTTCCTAAATTGTTTAGTTGTGCTTGTATAGCAGTCAGTCTGTCAGAAGTCTTAGTAATTCTTCCTCTAGATGTTCCATTGTGCCATTTTTGAGAGTATTCAACCATTTCTTGGATGGCTGTTTTGGCATCTGCAGCAGTCTTAGTTGAAACGGCACCTTTTGAGTCAAGAATATGTCGTGTTGGAACATCCAATCCATTATAGAACAAAATTACCTCATGCATCTCAGTCAAATAGTGTTGAGGACACTTCATCAAGAGTTCTTTAAAGCGCTCCCATGCTTGAAAAAAGGTCTCATCTGACTCTTGCTGAAGTTGTTGATTTCCTCCATTTTCTTCGCAGTTCGACCAGGTGGGCAATATTTGTTCAAAAACTTAGTTTTAAGATCTTCCCAAGTTTTGATTGAACCAGTTGGTTCATTTCTTAGCCAATGATTGGATGGGGCGCCAGTTTAGGATATAGGGAGACTCTGAAGCATTATTGTCCCAGTGGTGGTTAGGAACATGGAATAAGTCAACTATTTCGAGAACTTTCTCCATGTGTTCATTTGCATCCTCATTATCAAAACGCTAAATGTGTTTTCTCGAAGCTCCTTAAGAAATTGTCCTTTCCTTTCAAATTGATCTTTGTTATCAATTTTAGGTCTAGCAACTCCTGATCAATAGTCTGTTCGGGTCTTGCTTATGTATTGCTCTATTGTTTCCGCCATTGCTTTCACTTCTTCTTCCTTCGAGTATTCTTGGTCAGAAAGTATATTGAAATTAGGCGATCTCAATTCGCTCTAGGGGACTTAGAGTCTGCTGAAGTGTCTCCTTGAGATTCGAAATTGCTGTTCAGGTTCTATGTAGGTGTAAAAAAAAAATAGTTTGCTCGTATAAATCCTTGTCATGCACTACGAAACAAGGGATGATAACAATCAGTAGGATTTATCCCGAGAAAGGTAAAAAATTTGCTCGAAATAAAAAATTTCAGCTTTGTTCCGATGATCGATACGCCGTTATAAATCCAATAGAAGTGGATTAGCATATTAATCTGGTTAGATGAAATTCGCTGTATTTGGACAGAGAACTGGATACACTTGTATCTGATGGAAGTGGATCGCTCAGTATTCAACTGTCGACCAGAACATCGTATTTAGAAATAATAATTAAATATGCAAACAATTAAACACACGAATATATACAAGCAAACAATTAAATACAGATATACAAATATTACAGAATATACAAGAATATACACTAATCTAAATTACACTAATCCTAAGGGTTAGATCTAATCTAATGTTAAAAACCAAAATATCAAATAAAAATCAAGATTAATTTTCACTCCTCGGCAACGGCGCCAAAAACTTGATGTGCTGTCGTTGTATGGTATATTTAAGATGATTCAAGTTTTAAATTTATATTTTGCCGACTAAACCAAAAACAACACTTTAACGGGCAGTGTACCCAATCGGTAGTAGTTTCGTGGTAAGTAGGGTGTCGAACACTTGAAGCGAGGTTAAATCTATCAATTTAATTAATATCTTGGTTATCTAATCTATGTTAATTCTATTCTATTCTAAACCTATGTTAAACCTATATCAGTCTAAATCCTAATTCTAACGGGAAAAGGGGGTTTTCAGCCTGAGAGACTGGCACGGTTTGGTTGGTGACTACAATCAATTCAAGGCACTTTAACCCACGCAAGCTAATTAACAAAAGATGAAAGAGCGATCGAACCTTATATAAGGAAAACTATATTAAACCATTATTAATTCGATTAGAAGTTGGTTTGTTTATTTGAGTGTAACTGATTTCTTCTCTCGCGGTTGGCATATCATTCGTAGGACTTTAGGCGTTTCCATCATTCCTAAGAATAGACATACTAATTTTGTCACAATTAAAGGCATCGCATAAGCATCCTTATTTGCTGATTATAATCTATTTTAGGGATTAAAGCAATGGTGATCTTGTTAAACCCTAGCTCATAGAGACTTTACCCACTTATCGCTTAATGACAATTTATACACTAGTAGTCCACTTATCCAACTATCCAATGGAATCAGAATGTTACTTGTTGAATTATCTAGGTCACCTGCTAGTCAACGTGATCAATAAACCACTGGCAATATCCAATTAACTAGTTAAGCCCAAAGCGTACCCTAAACACAGACTTAGAAGGACAATATTTGTGTATAAATCACTATATGGAGAGCTATCCCGGACTCTAGATCTACTTGGTCTGCTTCACTAGATCCAGTTGAATGATAGGTCGCATACAAAAGCGCGTAAACAAGTATAAATTGATAAACATAAACAAGCATACAACGATAAATCAAGAAATCGAGATAAACAAATACCAAACATTCAGATCTTCATAATAATGGCTAATACCCGAAGGTATTAGCCTTTAAACGTCATAATAAATACAAGAGCAATTATTTAGCCAAGGTAAACTAACCGGGTTAACGAATGATACCAAAAACTGAACGATTACTAAAGTATATGCAATTACACATTGTCTCCTATAGAATTGATAACATTGCTCGACCTCTTCTGCTCTTTTTCTCCTTTGAAAATCAACTTTTATGGTTTAGGTATCGAGACTATGATTTAGCACACTGAAAACTCGTTTATGAGTTTTCTATTTATAAGGTCTGTAAGTCGGTTAGATACGGCGTATCCAAGTGTTGGATACGGCGTATTTCTGGATTTCTTGGAGTAGGGACCACGCTTGATATCTTCTAGAATATTTAAATACTATATCTTGAATATGGCGTATTGAGGATTTCTTAATACGGCGTATTGATCTTTATCCTTCTGTGGTCTTTGGTGAGTGCAGGCACGGATACGCCGTATCTTCTTTGATGGATACGGCGTATTGGTCTTTAGAATAGTAATCTTCAAAATATCTTCATTTAAACTCTAGAATGTGCGCCTTTTGTAAACATTCACCAATTACTTCATAATTACTGCAATTCTCAAATATAAACGATTAAGTAACAATTCTTTGCAATAACTATACAAAATGGGTTAATAACATGGGATAAATGATGCTATAAAATTGACGTTATTTGATGTCATCATGGATGAACACAAAGAATCAACCGTATAAAAATATGAATCACTTTGTCAAATTATAGTTAATATTTAGAGGAGAATAAAACACCAATTAGTCAAATTAGAATTTAGTCAATTTACATTTGGAGGAGGAGAATAAAACGCATCTATTAAAGTGAGTTTAATGAAAAGAAAACATAAATATTTGTATACCTATAATACCCTTGTATTTGTTTAGTAAGATCAATAATCCAAATTGCTTCTCAATCTAAAACTCTTTTCAATCGATCCTGACTATATATATATATATACTAGTAACATAACCCGCCTGAAGGGCGGGTTCGGTTTAAAAAAACTTTTTTTTGAGACAATGTTTGTGACTCGGCCTGAACACAATTACGATTTTAAATATATCAAAGCAATCACACAAGTTCATAACTGAGATGTTTACCTTCTGCATGCTATTTATAAGCCCAATGTCGTACATACATATGCTGAATTACTTCTCTTTTTTCTATTATTAAGGTGTCGGGTATCTTTGGAGTTAGTTCTGCTACATCCCTCATTCTCAGCTTGCCAATAGGAGCACTCACTTTTTATCACGTAATTGAATCTGGTTCGTATCAAAATATTGATAATACTATCACAAAAGACTAAACACGATGAGAAACTTACTTGCATCATCGATCGGGGATTCGTAGTATAAGTTGTTTCGATGGCCTTCTCGACCTGTTCTCTAAAAAGGATCAACAATAATTAACAAAAAATCACCTTATAATACTAATGAATAGATAAAAAGTGTAATGTGTCTGACCTCCAACTCAAATACATAATGGCCTGCAATCCTTTTCACGTCTTCTAAACTTAACTCAACTAACATTTCCTAAAAGATCAAAAAGGGAATAAGCAATGTGAAATGTATAAGTGGAACATGTATTTGATTGATATTGTGGATAAAACTGCATGTTTGCAAAAGATACTTAGATCTTGACCTTACATATCTGCAAAGTGATAAAGTAGGGGACCTAGGTTTATCAAGACCTGCCAAAGCGTAAACTTATAAGTCCTCTACGAGATGATAAAACTTACTTGACGAGAAACCAGATAAAGTACTTACTCCCTCGTCTTTAAGAATTTTTTAGATGACTTCAATGTATTCAACAATATTGTAGGTTGTATCAAGGAAGAAGATCCACTTGAAATACTATTAATTTTATTATTCGTTGAAAATGATCAAATAAACCTAAGTTTACCGAAAGAAAGAGAAATATACAAGGCAATGCATGAATCCTGAAATAGAAATTTAAGGGAACAATGATTGATCTCTGTGTCTCTACCATACCTACTTGGGCCGGGTCGCCATACACTTCAACAAAGTCTCCACCACACATAGAAAACCCTTCCGTAATCCCTGCACTGTCACCGAAAATATAGAAATTAAGTTGAAAGGTCCAAAAAAAAGGAGGCAACACAACACTATTAAGGTTGTGCACTTTAGATACAGATGGTCGAATGTACTACACAGTCCCTATTGGACTTGTAACCTATAAGTGTACATCCAATACAACACTGTAATGCCTCCAAAAGATATTTTCATGATCTACCAATTCCTAGAATCCTTTAACCTATATGGCAATAAAGCAATCACACAAGTTTTGATAACTAAGAGGTTTACCTTCTACATAAGCCTACTCTCGTACATACATATGTTGAATTTCTTCTCTTTTTTCTATTAATGATTTGTCGGGTATTCGTATCAAAATATTAATAAAAAGTGTAATGTGTCTAACCTCCAACTCAAATCCATAATGGATTGCAATCCTCTTCACATCTTCATAACTTAAATCAACTGACATTTCCTAAAGGATCTGTTAGGAATTATGTTTTCCTGACTTAGTACCGCTAGTTGTAATAGTTAGTACCGACAATTATAGTTTGTACTGTCAGTATTAGTTTGTACCGCGTTAGTTTTAGTTTGTACCGGCAGTACAAAATAGTTAGTACCGTTTAAGAGATATGCATAAGATATTTTAGGAAAAGATATGCATTATCTTTTACGCGTTTTGTAAGTCTGTTAGGGTTTATCCTTCGTGTATAAAAGAAACCCTACCGCATTAGAGAAGAGATATATCTCTCACCAAAAAGCAATCTCATAGTTGGTAATCTGTAATCATTTTAGCAGATCAATACAAAAGTTTAGTTATTAATATTTGTTCTTCTTAGCATTATAAGTTAGTTTCCACATAACTTATAGTGTTCATAGTCATTGTTTCTCCTATAGTTTGTGTGGAACTATCCATATTGACTACAACCCTTAATATGCTAGAAAGATCTATATTGAAGTGGGATCTACAAGTGGTATTAGAGCCTGTAGAGAAACTCTGAGTAAGAAGAACTAAAACCCACCAGTTGTAAACCTCTACATTACAAATCTAATCTATGGCTGGATCAGATGATGATATTCCACCACCACCACCACCACCACAAACACAAACACCAACACAACAAGCCCCTTATACTATCTCAACCATTAAACTCCCTATTCTTAAGAAGGGAGAATATGACATATGGGCCATGAAAATGGAACATTATTTAGACCATACAGATTATCCTATTTGGGAAGTCATTCAAAGAGGCAATGGTCCTGTGAGTGTCTCAATAGATACAAATGGTGTAATAAAGGCTTTGCCTCCCAAGACTGCAGAAGAAATTTTTGCCAGAGAAAGAGAAAGAAAAGAAAGGACCACCTTGCTTATGGCTTTACCAGAAGATCATCTTGCTAAATTTCACAAAATGACTGATGCAAAAGAGATGTGGGAAGCTATCAAATCTAGATTTGGTGGCAATGATGAATCAAAGAATATGTAGAAGTATATTCTAAAGCAATAGTTTGAAGGCTTCTCTGTATCAAACTCAAAAGGGCTACATAAAAGCTATGACAGGTTTTAGAGTCTTCTAAGTTAACTAGATATTCATGGTGCAGGCGTCTACACTGAAGATGCAAATCAGAAGTTCCTTAGGTCTCTACCTTCTGCCTAGTTTTAAGTTTCCTTAATCATGAGGACCAAGCCAGGAGTAGACAGTCTCAATTTTGATGATTTGTATAATAATCTTAGAGTCTTTGAGTCTGATATTAAAGGCTCTACTGCATCATCCTCTAGCACGCAGAAGGTGGCATTTGTTTCTGAGAACACTAGCAGTACTAATGATGTTAGTACTGCTTATGGTGTTTCTAATTCTTATGGTCATAATTCACAATGTGAACATCCTTCATCATACTCTTTCCTTGCTAATCAATCCAGTTGTCCACAATTGGATCATGAGGATCTGGAACAGCTTGTTGAGTTTAATTTAGAAGAAATGGATTTGAAATGGCAATGGCCATGATTTCCATGAGAATGAAGAAGTCTTACAAATAGACAAGTAGAAAGCAGCAATTTGATGCCAAGGAACTGGTTGGTTTTGACAAAACCAAAGTCGAGTGCTATAATTATCACAAGACAGGGCATTTTGCTAGAGAATGTAGATCCAAAGGGAATTAAAATAGTAGGAGGAGAGATGTTTAGAACACTGGGAATAAAGATAAAGACAATGGGAGGAGATCTGGTAAACAGGAGGAATCTAAAGCTTTGGTAACTCTTGATGGAAAGGGTGTTGATTAGACCAGTCACTCGGAAGATGAGCAAGAGAACTATGCTTTGATGGCTTACAGCAATTCAGGCTCTGACACAGAGGTAACTTCTTGTTTAAAAGAGTGTAAAGAATCTTATGCTAAACTTAAAAATTATATGATGATCAGAGGGAACAACTTGGTGATGCCAGTATAGAAATACAGGCATATACTCAAGCTTTAAAGATAGTAGAAGCACAATTAGTTGCTCATCAACAAAATC
>BQNB010148250.1:0-16323 GCA_026074375.1 Tanacetum coccineum | reverse complement strand
ACTTTTGCATGACAGAAAACCCGACCTATAGTATTTTCACGTCTTTGGTGCATTGTGCTACCCAAACAACGACAGTGAAAATCTGGGAAAGCTAGAACCCAAAGCTGATATTGGAGTTTTCTTTGGCTACTCTCCCGCAAAGAAGGCTTACCGAATCTACAACAGACGAAGCATAATGATTATGGAAACCATCCATGTTGATTTTGATGAGCTGACGGTAATGGCTTCTGAATAATTCAGTTCAGGACCCGCGCTTAATTCATAGACTCCTAGAATACTCAGTTCAGGACTCGTGCCAAATCCTCCTTCTCCAAAACCTTATGTTCCACCAACAAAGAATGATTAGGATATCTTGTTTTAACCAATGTTTATGAGTACATTAATCCTCTAAAGAGTGTTGTTTCTCTAGTGCCTACAGCTGCTGCTCCAAGACTTGCTGATCCAATCGGTACACCTTCATCAACTTCTATTGATCAAGATGCACCCTCTGCAAGTACTTTATTAACTTAGGAACAATTACAATCCCCAATCATCTTTGAAGGTGTTGAAGAATAGTTATAACCTGCATAGTTTGATTATGATCCATTTTAAGGTATTCTCACTGAAGAACCAAATTCTTAAGAATTTTCATTAAATGTGCAGTCAACCAACCCACCTTTTGAACATCTCAGCAAAAGGACAAAGAATCATCCTTTGGAAAATGTGATCGGTAACCCTTCTCAGCCAATCTCTACAAGACGTCAACTACAAACAGACGCCTTATGGCGCTTCTTTGATGCCTTTCTCACTTCAGTCGAACCCAAGAACTAAAAAGAAGCTTTGTTAGAATCTTCATGGATCGCACGATGCAAGAAGAAATCCATGAGTTTGAACGACTGCAAGTTTTGGAACTCGTACCTCGTCCAGATTATGTTATGATAATTAACCTGAAGTAGATCTTCAAAGTTAAACAAGATGAGTTTGGATGGGAATTGAAAAACAAGGCAAGGTTGGTAGCCAAAGGCTTTCGTCAGGAGGAGGGAATTGATTTTGAAGAATCTTTCACACCTGTTGCACGCATAGAGGCAATTAGAATCTTTGTTGCAAATGCCGCCTACCAGAACATGACAGTCTACTAAATAGATGTCAAAACTGCATTCTTGAATGGTGAGCTACGTGAAGAAGTCAATGTTAGTCAACTAGAGGGGTTCGTAGATCCAGATCATCCAAACCACGTGTATAGGCTGAAGAAAGCTCTCTATGGGTTAAAGTAAGCTCCACGCGCTTGTTATGATCTATTATCTAGGTTTCTACTTTCCTAGAAGTTCTCCAAGGGTGTTGTCGATCCCACATAATTCACAAGGAAAGAAGGCAAAGATATACTCATGGTACAAATTTATGTTGATGATATTATTTTTGCATCTTCTGATCCTAGTCTATGTAATACATTTGCTAAAATAATGAGTTCTAGATTTAAGATGTCAATGATGGGCAAAATGTCTTTTTTTCTTGGTCTTTAAATTTCTCAAAGTCCTAGAGGCATCTTTATCAACCAGTCTAAATATGCTCAAAAAATAATTAAGAAGTATGGTATGGACTCTAGTGACCTAGTTGATACACCCATGGTCGATAGGACCAAACTAGATGCAGATCTATAAGGGACACCCGGTGACCCCCCACACGTTATCGTGGTATGATCGGATCCTTAATGTATCTCACATCCAGTCGACCAGATCTAGTATTTGTAGTATGCATGTGTGCCCGGTATCAGGCTAAGCTTACCGAAAAGCACTTACATGCAGTAAAATAGATCTTTCGATACCTGAGAGGAACTATTAATATGGTTTGTGGTATTTAAAAGATACCACGATACTAACAGCGTATGCAGATGCCGATCATGCTGGGTGTCAAGACACTAAAAGAAGTACTTTTGGCAGTGCACAGTTTCTGAGTGACAAACTCATCAACTGGTCTTCAAAGAAGCAGAAAATCACGGCTATCTCTAGTACAGAGGCTGAATACATTGCCTTATCTGGATGTTGTGCTCAAATCCTTTGGATGAGATCACAACTGACAGATTATAGATTTGCATTCAACAAAATACCTTTGTACTGTAATAACAAGAGGGCTATTGCTCTATGGTGCAATAACGTCCAACATTCCAGATTCAAGCATATCGATGTCAGAATCACTTCATAAAAGAGCAAGTTAAAAATGATGTGGTTGAGCTCTACTTCGTCAGAACATATTATTAGTTGGCAGACATCTTCACCATGGCATTAGCGAGGGAGAGATTTGAATTTCTTCTCAACAAGCTTGGTATGAAAAGTATGTCTCCAGAAACTCTAAAAAGTCTGGCAAAAGAAGAGGAAGAGTAGTGATGACACTCTTCGTGTATCCTATGTATCATAGTTAGAAAAACAAAAATACAAAAAGATTTTTTCATTCATTAGAATTTTTTTAGAAAATATTATACAAATAAAATACAAAAATATAAAACACAGAAAGCGGATAGAAAATTAAAAAAAATCTGAAAAACCAAAAATATTTTCCATGACATGTCTTCTGGAATCGATAATATTTACGGCTTTAGAAATGTCATTTAATAATGACACGGAGCAGTAAATAAAGTTCGACCAAAAATTCATAAAAGTTTTCAAAACATGTCATTGGTTTGCAGTTATTTTAGACTGCAACCCGGTCTTCATTTTAAAGGCAAGTATATTGTCAAAAAGATAACTTGACCTCTTAACGGGAATTCAGTTTCTCAGGCATGATCTACTTCATGATCATGTAAAGGCTTGTGTATACTTTGCTAAACAACCCGAGCTTTCTTAAAAAAATAAGTATACGTGTCAGTGCATTTATTTTTCAAAATAAGAGAAATCTTTTTTTTTGTAAAAGTGTTGTTTGTCAAAAACAAACCAGTCTTCTCAGTCTCTCATTAGAAAAAGATTTTAAAAGAATATTCTATCACTCAAACACTGACTACAGCTCTTTAGATAGAAAACGGGTTAGTATTTGAGGGGGAGAAAAGTGCTAATAAATATCTTTTTAAATGATGGTTCAATTAAAACAAGGAATTTACAGAAAAAGATTTAACAATGACGGATCATTATTTAAAAGGGCATTAGTTTAGGTTAACTCATAAGGGTTTTAGATGTCATGTGTTAGAATCTTAAGGGACTTGAATGGTAATTTAAAGCTCATGCTTTTTAATTTGCAAATTAGAAGGACCTAGGTTGCCATTTAGTTAAGTTTTTAATTACTTAGAAAAGCTTAAAAGAAAAATGAAAGAATAACTAGACTACAAGGACCATTCCTACCTAAAGTTAAAAGTGTTTAAAAGAAAAACCAAAAGGGGCGGATTATGCCCTCATTTACAAAATATCAAAATTCATATTTCATCGCCACCTCCATAATCAAGAATAAGAGTTAAACAGTGTTTTTAAGTTTCAAGGTAAACTAGAAACATGATCCTTATCTCCTAAACATCAATCTAGCAACAGGAATCGGCTTAATTTGCTTTGGAACACTTGAAAACCCTAATTTTCAAAGTTAGGGTTCATAGGAACGAAAGTGAGTTTGAGTTGAATTAATTATGGGGCTTTTGTATGTTAGGGGTTGATTAAGAAGCGTGTAACACAGTTTTCGTTATGGTGTATCCGTTTGTGAGATACATGTGATTTTTTGGTCGTATATAATGCGAAATGTGCAAGAATGTTTGTGTGTTCATGGGTTTAGGATATTTGCATGATATGAGGATCCCTTGTACCGTAGAAACACTGATATGTTGTTAGGTTTCACTCCACTTAGATATCTCAAGTTCTTGACCGTGAAATATGGAAGTCTGTGTGTTATGTCCTTGTGATGTTCTTTGTATGACATAAGGTCCTCTAGACATGCTAATGCTAAATTTTAGATCACGTGTAGCTCAAATATGTGTAGTATACTATTTTGTGATCAAAATCACATAAATATTCTTCGAATGTTGTAAATCTTGTTGGAAATGATTGTGATATGTTTCTTGATTTCCTGTTGTCGTTTGTAATTATGTTTGCATGAGTTTAGATTGCTATGTGTTTGGGTTTATGTGTGTGGATAGAAACCTATGAAATATCCATGTATGAATACCGTGAAATATACACAGGTGTAAAACAAGCAAAATATACACAGGTTTAAAACTCGCAAAATATGCGCAGGTTGAAAACAAGCGAAATATGCACAGGTTGAAAACAAGCGAAATATGCACAGGTTTAAAACAAGTGAAATATGCACATGTTTAAAACAAGCGAAATATGCACAGGATTTTAAAACCCGCAAGATATGCATAGGTTAAAACCCGCCAATTATGCATAGGTCTAAACCCACGAAATATGCACAGGTTTTAATCCGCGAAATTAGACCACAAACCAGCTTGACGTGTTGACGCATATTGACCTTGTTTGAGCTTTGACCTGATGTTGACTATTTGACTTTGGTTGACCATTGACCAGTCTCTTGACTACTTTAGTTGACTTTTTGACCATTTACCATTGACCATAGTTGACTTTTACAATTTGTGCGTTAAATAGGATTAAACACTTGAAACATAACCAGTAAACTATCAAAACAAACACAACAACAATAACTATCAATCTAATTTGTGCTATATATATATATATATATATATTTATATATATATATATATATATATATATTATATATTGTATATATGTGTGTGTGTGTGTGTGTGTATGTGTGTGTGTGTTGTATATAAATTAGACAGGACACTTCTGAGCAGAATCATGACTCAAGAACAAGTACAACAAGATGCTCTGGATCAAGCATTGGTTTCTCTTGATGATTAAGTCAAGATTGGATTGAGCAACATGAGAATTGATCCTACAAAGAAGCAGATCGAATCCACATATCAAGTTGTTTTGGATATCCTCAAGCTGTCTCCATGCTACAATCAATTTCTTATCACAACTGATGTTCCTCAAATCTACATGAAGCAGTTTTGGTTTACTGTTTCCAAGACTAAGAATTCTTTTATATACCAGTTTTAGCTTGACAATAAGAAGTTTAAAATTAGTGTTGAACTCTTCTGTGAAATTCTTCGTATCGGTCTAATAGTTCCTAACCAAGAGTTCTTTGCACCACCTCCTCATGACTCACTTGTCACTTTCCTCAAATCAATAGGTTATAAGGGTTTACTAGAAATGCTCTCTGATTTGTATGTTGATCATATGTATCAACCGTGGAGAACCTTTGCAACCATCATCAACAAGTGTTTATTTGGGAAAATTTCAGGCAATGACAGACTCCGACAATCAAGAGCTCAAATATTGTGAGGTTTGATCAGCAAGAAGAATGTAGACTATGATGAGTTAATTTGGAAAGACATCGAATACTAGATTGACAACAAACAAACAAGTGCCAAAAGACGTGAAATCATGCCCTATCCGAGATTTACCAAGGTTATCATTCACTGCTTCCTTTCAAAACACAGCTCCTTTCCTAAAAGACACGGCTCATGTATCTATTATATCAAGGATGATGGAGTTTTAGGAAAGCTATAGTTTGTTAGCAAAGGACAACCTACACAAATGTATGGAATGACAATCCCAGATGTGATGGTGAATGATGATATCAAGAAATCAAAGGCTTGTTAACATACCTTGTTATATCCTCTGGCATTATAGCTCCAAAGAAAGCAAGAAAAGGAATGAAGGCCATTACTACTTCAACCAAGAAAGGCTTAATAATAATGATGAGAATATTCTCTCTGATCCTGATGAAGCTCTACAGTTAGGTAAATCAATGAATCTGACTGAGGCAGAAGAACAAGAAGAAGCAAGACGGGTTCATGAAACTCATAAACGTCTTGTGACTGAAAAGACATCAAATGATGAAGAAGAATGAAGAGTGATAAGAAGAATATCATCTGGTGTTATCATTAGAGATACTTTAAAAGTCTCACTTGATGAAACACTAGATCAGTCATAGAAGCTTAAAGGTATTCAAGTCTTATCTGATGTTGCACAGTTAGCTTTTGACATGTAGAAAGTAACCAAAGCTAGTAGACGTGCCTACAAAATTCAACAACAGTCCACAGGCTCAAGTGAAGGAGCTGGTATTACACTAGAGGTTCCCGATGAGCCAAAGGGTAGTTCTGCTGCTCATGACAAGTCTGATGTCAAACTGGGGTTCTAAAGGAGAGGTTGAGATAATCTCAAGTGATGATGAGAGAACTGAGTTTGATAAAGAGAAAGCTGATAGTATGAAAGCATATGATAAAGAAATGTATGAGGAAGAAGAGGAGCATATTGATAATGATGAAGAGAAGCATAATGATGATGAGGTAGCTGATGAAGAAGAGACTGGTGATGAAAGAACTGAATCTAAGAAAGATGAACAAGAAATGAGTGATGTAGAAAAGATTGATGCTGAGAAAGCAGAGGAGGAAAAAGATGATGAAGAGCAAACGAAAGATGACCAAACTGGTAAAGATGATCAAGCCGATGATGATGAAGCAGGGGCTCTTATTTGTGTAACACACAAGGAGAAGCCTGAATTACCAGTGTCAACCTCCATTCTTTCTCTGTCATCTGACTATGGTAATCAATTCCTTAATATTTCCTCTGATGTGTCTCTGGTTGGAATTATTAAAGAAACTACATATACAAAGATAAATTCCTTGCTAGATATCCATTTCTAACAAGAAATACCTCCTGTTCAGCAAGCTCCATTACTTGATGTACTTGTATTAGTGATTCCTATAATGACAACACTAACACCATCCACAACTCCACCAACAACTGAAGTCCAAGCTACCATAGTAAATGCAACTAATCCATCCCCAACAGTGTTGCTAAGACTTTCTGAACTTAAAAGGAAGGTTGAAGCATTGTCAAAAGTTAATCATTCTGAAGTCATTAAAGAATTTGTACAAGCCAATGTACTCAATGAAGTCAGAAATCAAATACCAAATTTCTTACCAAAAGTTGTGTATGAATTTGTTAAACCAAGATTGGAAAGAACTGTTCGTGATGTGCTCAAAAGGAATCCTTTTAATCTTTCCCAGTCCTTCACCACTCAAGCAGATTTACTCTCTGAATTGGAACTGAAGAAAATACTCATGGATAAGATGTAGAAGAGTCGCTCCTATCTAGATCATGACAAGCAACATGACCTTTACAATGCCTTGTTGAACTCCGTCCATCTAGATGAAGCAATTGCAAGAGGGGATCTTGATCCAAATAAGGTTCTTAAGCGGAAATGCGATGATGATGAAGATCAAGACCCTCTTTCAGACTCTGCAAACGAGAAGAAAAAGAAAACCGGAAAAGATGCTAAGCCGTCAAAGAAATCATCTACATCTAAGGAATCATCCAAAGGTGAAACTCTACCCAAAGCTTCTAAAACTGATAAGTTTGTGCATGCAGAGGAAACATTTGAAGAACCTACTCTATAGGTAGCAATGGATGCTGAAGAACCTATTTTAGATGATGTAGAAAATGATGTTGGTCAACCACAAGATGATATTGCTCTAAAGAAAGACACTTCTAATTGGTTTAAGCAACCTTAAGGCCAGAAACTTTCATCCAGAATGGAGTAAAGACCCAAATGTTGATGTTGGACCTGAACAGACTTGGTTTAATGATTTGGAAAAAGCTACAAAATACCCAGCCAAATTTGATTATCTGATAGGCCCTACTATTGACTTCTTAAACTTCATTAAGCATCGTCTCAAGAAAGACAAGATAACCAAAGGCAACTTAGAAGGCCTAGTCTTCAAACTTCTCAAAGGTACATGCAGAAGTAGCATAGAACTGGAATACCACTTGGGGGCAGCGTTACTTGGCCTTCTCTGATCAGATGGATTGGACAAATCCTGAAGGTGACAGATATCCATATGACGTGAGCAAGCCACTACCTTTACAAGGACCTCCAGGTCACCTTACCATTCCTTTCAATTTCTTTTTCAACAATGATCTTAAATATTGAAGACAGGAAACAAGGAAAGGAAATACACTACATCAATTACCAAGACAAAGGCTGAAAGGTATGAATTGGAAGGCATTGAAGATATGATTCCAAGGCTATAGAGTCTAGTCAAAGTTGCTTATAACAAGGATGTTGCATTAGGGATTTCTTACTATGGACCTAAACGTCAGTTATTCTACATATCACAAATCAATAAGACATCAAGACATGAAGTCTACTTCACGATGAAGATTCTAAGTCTGGTCAGGGTAAAGGTTGACAAACAATTTGGGTATGGACATTTGGAAGAGATTTTGGTGAGAAGGGTTGATCAAAAAGAGTATATGTTCAAGGAAGGTGATTTTCCAAGACTACACTTAAATGATATTGAAGATATGCTTCTACTTAATGTTCAGAACAAGCTCTTCCACCTCAAAGGTAATGACATTGTTTATTTAGTGACTGCTCTACGCATGTTTACTCGAAGCCTTGTCATTAAGAAGAGGGTCGAAGATGTACAACTTGGAGTAGAGAGTTATCAGAAGGAGCTCAACATTACCAAGCCACAAAAAGAATTTGCTGGAATCTCATTCAAAGAGCTATATACAACAACATATGATCCTAAAGGAGTTTTGTATATAAACAAGAGTAAACGAAAGAGACTAATGTGAGCTGATGAGCTCTACAAGTTTTTTGAAAAAAATGCTCAAGTCTGTCTGTAAGATTCTCTATGAAAGGCTACAAAACTTTGTGTTTGTTTATAACAAAGATATGCCAAAGAGAAAATGGACAGAAAAGGATCAGACTCAGACACAAACAATGGTGAAAAAGATTAACAACCTGCTACTAAAGAGAAGGATCATGCGGAGCTTGGAAAGATTGGTTAGTGGAAGGAATATTAAGACGGACTACGTTCTACTGCAACGAACAGTATGACTTTTCCATACTCGATTTAATCCTGTCAAGTCCAGTTCATACTTTATCTTGTGAAATATGTAAATATGTAGTGTAGAATCAATAATATGTATATGGTGTTCGAGTACAAATTTTCAAGAAATTTTTAATAAATTCAAAATATTTCAAATTATATATTCAACACCATATCATACCCTCATTAATTGAGGGGAGCATTAAAATGTTCCTAATAAGCTTGCTAATCAGTAACATTTTTCTCCCTGAAAGTTTTAATCAATTGATATCTAAAATATCAAACGATTTAACATTTTTGATAAGGGGAGAAAATATGATTAAAATTATGCAATGAATAAACGTGATCTTAAAATACTTAAGTGCAGACTCCTCTCATATATGTGCAAAATGTTTTCAAATATCGATGTACATATGTAGGGGAGAATTTCAAAAAGATGAAACCATCAAGGTACAAATGTTTTGATTTATATCACAAGTACCTTGATTGATTTTTCAAATGGTTTTAATGGCTACAATGAAAATATCCAAAGATCAACCAAGTGCTTAAGCTTATGGAGTTATAAGCCAGTTAAGGATAGGTATTCGTTCCATGATCCAGCCAAAACCGGAGGGATCTACCCAGGGACATTCCAATAGTTAGATTAGAAGTCCTTAGATATGATATAAAAAAGGAGTAAAGTGAGAATGGGGAAAATATTATCCAAGGCATGAGTTATCACTAGAACAAACCCAATAAGGTAATAATAAGGATGCGTTGGTTAACATTGAAGGGGTTGAAGAATGAAAAAAAAAATTAAAGATAAAGGGTGAAAAGAAAGAAGCCCTCCTTACACTTAGGCAGAAATCGGGTCAATACATATGCTATCAGAAACACTAAGATGTTGTCTGGTATTGAAGATAGTCATCATCGACCCAGTGATGTAATGCACAACCCTCCCTAGCCACTCAAGGTCTCTCAAAAGACTCTTGTTTCATTTCTGACCAAAACAAACACATTATCTATCAACTTTCTCAATCCGAGTTAGTTGATATTAAAAAGGTGGCAGACAGCTCAAGCCTTCGATCACTAAAACCAAAATGTACTTATTGAGTCTAGATCCAAGAGAGATCATCAATAAATCTCATTAGGACACAACTCCAAATTACATGTGTTGTTTACACACTGTGAACTTAAGTGAAATATATTAAGAGTCCTACGTATTATCCTTGAGATATTGCCAGAACATTAAGAGTGATACTCTTTAGCATTTCCCAGTGACGAATGGAAATTCTTCCAGTGTCAGCATCAAACAACATTGTTGTAGGTGACTTGTGATCCTATATGGATCAAACTTGTAACAACTGGATATCGATTTGGTCCAGTTTATGAATTGATGACTCAATCGGTAAGATAGTAACTAACCGATTCATTCTTATCATGTTGTCTGCTTTGAGACGATTCGGTAATGTGAACAAGCAAGTATGGTGAAACTGATGCTCACACCTTAGTAGATCCAATACTTTAAGCTGGAAATCCTATCAAGGAGATTCTTCTAAATTGAATCTACCTGATTACATGTCGGTCCTCACAGAACTAGAGGTTAATCCAACCAAACACGGACGAATGACAAAGCCATATTCGTCCACAACCTTTATTGCTAACCCTTATAAATGTAGGTTTATTCAAAGGCGATGGTACCTCATTCTAGCGGAGTCGAATTCATTATTGCATGCACATACTCAAGAATTAAAGTTTCAAGAAATCTAAAGATAAAGACTTCCTCTACGATGATACTCAAAGTCTTCCTTAATGTCATAAAGTGTTCAAGATAAAGCATATCGAGGTAGATTGTTCAAAAGGTTTTAGGATGAAGCAAAGTATGAGCATGTCGGTCCAGAAGTCATAAGAGTGCAAGAAGGCAAGAATCAAAATGATGTACAAGTGATGATGCAAGTATGATGATCTCAAGATGTTCAAGATCACAGTATATCAAGCATGTTGGAACAAGCTCAAGATCAAAGCTCACTACATATTGAAGCAAGATAAAGTACAAAGAATCAAGGCTACAAGCAAGACTGAAGACATTCATAGAATGCTAAGTTTAAATTTATTGTAATTTGGAGTGACCTCCCTTAGGGGGAGTTTGTTAGGAATCGAGAAAATACTCGGTCACTTCTAAAATAGTAGTCCTTAGCTCATAGCAAAATCGTTGTGTAATAAGTAAGCTAACCGGGTCAACATATGGCTATCCATATGTTGACTGGCCTAAGAGACATATATATACCCTCTCCATGGCTTAGAGAGGGTGTTGTTTCATTTGCATATTTTATACTCTTATTTCTTTCTCTCTTTAAGTGTTCCAACCACACTCTTTCTCTCTCTACAACTCTATCTATTTTAGTATTTGTTTGTATGATTGATATATCCTACAGACTCTTTCACTGAATATGAGTTGAAGAACATGCTTTATGATAAGATGCAACAGAGTAGATCCTTTCAAGAACATTATAAGCATCTTGATCTATACAATGCTCTGATTAGTTTAATCGGCCTTGATGAAGCCATTGCAAAAGGTGATATTTATCCAGCTAAAGTTCTGAAGAAGAGACGTCGTGATGACAAAGATGAAGATCCTCCTGCAAAGTCTGACAAGGAAAAGAAGATGAGAAAACTAAAGGATTATGAGCCACCAAAAGACGATCAAGCTGGTTCATCTAAGAAAGGTAACACTCTGCCCAAATCATCAAAAACTGATAAATCAGTAAACATGGAATAAACAGTTGAAGAACCTGTTCAAGAGGTGGCAATGGATGTTGAAGAACCAGTCGACGATGAAGTGGTTAATGTTGAAGAACATCCACAAGATGATGCTTCTCCCAAGCAAGACAAGTCCACTTGGTTCAAGCAACCTCCCAGACCAGAAACTCCAAACCCATAATGGAAAAAAGAACCAAATGCTAATGATGGACAGGAACATAACTAGTTTAATGAGCTAATGAATGCAGAAAAAGACCTACTCACATTTGATGATTTAATGGTTCTATCGTTGACTTCACGAAGTTTGCTAAGAAACGTCTCAAGAAGGAAAAAATTACTAAACCATACTTACAAGGAACAATATTCAAGATGCTCAAAGGAACCTGTAGAAACAACATTGAACTAGGGTGCAATCTGGAGTAGTGTTATTTAGCATTATCATATCAGCTTGACTAGACTAATCCAGAAGGAGACAAATGCCCATTTGATATGAGCAAGACTCTACCTCTGCAAGGCCCTCCAGGTCACTTAACTATTCCAATGGATTTCTTTTTCAATAATGATCTTGAGTATTTGAAAACAAGAAACAAGGAAAGGAAATACACTATTTCACTAACCAAAACAAAGGATGCAAGGTATGATTTAAAAGGCATTAAATACATGATCCCAAAACTATGGAGCACAATCAAAGAGGCTTGTGACAAGAACGCTGCATTGGGAATCTATCACTAGGGTCCTAAACGTTAGTTATTCTACAGGTCAAGAATTGCAGCCAAATCACCTCATGAAGTGTTCTCACGGATGCATATTCTAAGTGTCATCTAATTAACTATAGATAACCAGTTTTGGTATGGATACTTGAAGGATATTGTTGTTAGAAGAGTGGATTTGAAGGAATATACATTTAGAGAAGCTGATTTCTCCAGACTTCACTTGAATAATATTGAAGATACGTTTCTACTCTATGTTCAACGCAAGATTCACAACCTCACGGATGATGAAATTATTGCTTTGGTAATTTTTCCTTGTTTGTTTACCTAAAGCATTGTTATTTAGAGGAGGGTAGAAGATGTGTATATTGGAGTGGAAAGTTATTAGAAAAAGCTCAACATCACCAAGCCACAAACCACATTTTATGGGATCTCTTTCAAAGAGCCGTACACCATAGTTTATGAACCAAAACGAGTTATCTATCTGAACAAGAGCGGCTAAAAGAGACTTATGCAGGCTGATGAGCTTTGTAAGTTTAGTGACGGAACACTCAAGTCTATTCGTGATATTCTGCATGATATGATGAATAACTTCGTGTTGAGCTATAATCATGCTATGCCAAAGAGAGCTTGAACAGATAAAGATCAAATGCATACTAAAGAAATGGTGAAAATGATTGACAACCTGGTGCTGGAAAGAAGGATCGTGTGAAGCTTGGAATGTTATGTTGGTGGTAGAATAAATGAGACGGACTACAGACTACGGATGCGAACAATCTGACTTTGTCAGTCTTAGTCCTGCTAAAATTGAGGTCCAGATTCGTACTTTATCTGGTGAATATGTATATATGTAGTGTAGAATAATAAGAATATATGTGTTGAGTATAATTTTTTAAGAATTTTTCAATAAATTCAAAATCTTTCAAAATATGTGCTCAACACTATATCCTACCCTCATAAATTGAGGGGGGCATTAAAATGTTCTTGATAAACATGCTTAATAAGATAACATTTTTCTCATCAAAAGTTTTATTTTAATCAATTGATATCTAAAATATCAAACGATTTTACATTTTTATAAGGGGAGAAAATGTGATTCAAATATAAGGCTAATAAATGTGATCTTAGTGACTCAAGTGCGGCTTCACTCCTACATGTGCAAAACACTTTCGAATACCGATGTACATATGTAAGGGGGCAATTTTGAAAAGATGAAACTTTCAAGGTACAAATGTTTTGATATACATCACAAGTACCTTGATTGATTTTCAAATGGTTTTATAGCTAAAGATGGAAATACCAAAGACCGACCAATTGATGATGTTTCAAGGAGATATAAGGCGGTTAAGGTTAGGTATTGGTTCCATGATCCATCCAGAACCGAAGGGATCTACCAAGGGATATTAAAATAGTTAGATTAGAAGTCCTAGGTATGATATAAAAAGGAGTAAAGTGAGATTGGGAAAAATGTTAACCAAGGCATGAGTTATCACCAGAACAAACCCAACATTGTGATAATGAGGACGCGTTGGTTAACATTGAAGGGGTTAAAGAATTAAAAAGAATTGTAAGGATAAAGGGTGTAAAGAAAGAAGCCCTCCATACACTTAGGCAGAAACCGGGATAATACATATGCTATCAGAATCACGTAGTTGATTGCTGGTATTAAAGATAGTCATCATGGACCCAGTAATGCAATGCACAACCCTCCCAAGCTACTCAAACTTCTCTCAAAAGAAGTTTGTTTCATTTCTTATAGAGATTAAACACATTTCTATCGACTTTCTCACTCTGATTTAGTTGGTATTGAAAAGGTGGCAGTCTGCTCCAACCTTCGATCACTAAAACCAAAATGCATTTATCGAGTCTAGAGCCAAAGAGATCTATATAAATCTCACTAGGACACTATTCTAGATTACACTCGTTATTCATACACTATAAACACAAGTGATATATAAAGAGTCCTACGCATCATCAAGGTGATCTTGCCAGAACATTCAGAGTGGTTCTCCTTAGCATTTTATAGTGACGAATGGAAATCCTTTCAGTGTCAGCATCAAATAGCACTGAGGTAGGTTACTTGTACAATCCTATATGGATCAAACTTGTGTATCAATTTGGTCCAGTTTATGAATTGACGACTTAATCGGTAAGATAGTAACTAACCGATTCACTCTTATCGTGTTGTTTGCTTTGAGACGTTCTGGTAATAAGAACAAGCAAGTACGGTGAATCTGGTGTATCTACATTAGAGGATCTAATACTTCAAGCTGGAAATCCTGTCAAGGAGATTCTTCTTAAATTGAATCTACCTTATCATAGGTCTGTCCACATGGAACCGAAGGTTAACGCTACCTATATTTGACGAATAACAAAGCCATGTTCGTCCATATCTGTGTTTATAACTTAACTTTAATTGCATATTTAAACAACGGTGGAGGTTCTCCTATCTAGTAGAGTCAAACTCATAACCACATGATCATACTCGATCAACAGATATAAAGACATGATGAAAGCTCAAGTACACGTTACAAAGTCTTTCGCTACTCTAATACCCAATGTCCTCCTTGAATTTATGAAGTATTCAAGATAAAGCATATCAAGGGAGATTGTAAGAAAGCTTTCAAGACAAAGAAAAGTATGAGCATGTTGGTCCAAAATAACATGTTAATACAAATAATGTCTAAAAAGGTTATTTATATTTTTCGACCTCTCGATATTTTAATAATAACAAAATATAAAAACGTTTACGATAAAATTAAACATTTATAAATTACTAATCGTAAAATTCTATTTCTAAGATTAATCACTTAAGGTATGGATAAACAAATCATTAAATATGATTAGTGATCAAGAAAATATTTTTCTTAAACCTTACATTTCTACAAAAGTGTATTTACAAAAATATATACATAAAATATTTATTCATAAAAGAAATATTTTATTAAAACAATAAATTTGAAATCAAATTTTTCCCCTCAAAATGGAAGGTTCCAAAACAAATAACACATTCCCCACTAAAAGACAAAAAGAGGAGCGTACTCTACAGCGGCCCCCTTATAGGCCTGGGGCCCCCTAACATATTAGGGACCGCCAGCAGAGTAACGGCTCTTTTTGTCTCCTATAAATACTGGACCACCCCATCTGAAAAACACAACCTCTTGCCACGAATTTTCTCAGATCTACTTTTCTCTCTTCTTTTTTTCTTTCTCAAACACATATCTTGATCTTGTTTTAAGTGATTAATTCCCTCTTCCTCCTTTTTTATAATCAAGTGCAAGAGAAGAACAATCGTATTCATCTAGAAACGAATTGTTATCAAGTGATCTCTTTCCTCCTCCTCAAGATCACAAATCTTCATTATATTTTCTTTGTTGTGTTGTGTAAATTGGATTGTGTGTAGATCCAATAGTGTAAATTGTGTATTTGTGTAAATTGGATTGTGTGTCAATCCAAGAGTATATATCTTGTGAGTGTATAAAGACTTAGTGAAGTCTTAGATTGGTTCTAGCTAAGATTAGGACTCGACATCTAGCTTAGTGTCGGAAAAGAAAGTAAGCGACGTGTAAACGGTTTTCTCCGCCTAAAGGGAGCTTGTTGACATAGTGAAATCTCGAGTGGAGTACTCGGGGAGTGGAGTAGGGCGAAGAGGTGCTTCGTAGCCGAACCACTATAAATCTTGGTGTCTTGGTTTGATCGTTTCTTTCCTTATTTCTTTATATTGTTATTGTTTATTTAGTTCATTACATTAGATAGTTTACTTGTGATTCATATTGTTGATTGATTGACATACAACTCGAATCAAACCATTTTATAAGCAAAGTTTTAAAACGGATAATTAACTGGTAAACTATTCAACCCCCCTTCTAGTTTCCTACAAGACCTACCACGTATTCCTTAAAGGCGGTCTACGTATGAACTCGACAAAAACCTTGCACCCACCAGCATTTTGCGCCGACTTTGAATAATGAATGCCCCGCTCTACGCACTAAACAT